>VWZZ01002044.1:42293-103895 GCA_013399095.1 Psophia crepitans | reverse complement strand
ACTCACTTTGGAGAAGTTGGTGGAGGACTGTCTCCTGTGGGAGGGACCTCCCGCCAGAGCAGGGGAAGAGTGTGAGGAGTCCTCCCCCTGAGGAGGAAGGAGCGGCAGAGACAACATGTGATTAACTGATCACAACCTCCATTCTCCGTCCCCCTGTGCCGCTGGAGGGAAGGAGGGAGAGAAACTGAGAGTGAAGTTGAGCCTGGGAAGAAGGGAGGGGTGGGAGGGAAGGTGTTTTTTAAGATTTGGGTTTATTTCTCTTTGTCCTATTCTGTTTTGACTCTTAACAACTTAGACTACCTTCCCCAAGTTGAGTCCATTTTGCCTCTGATGGTAATTGGTGAGTGATCTCTCCCTGCCCTTATCTCAACCCATGAGCCTTTCAGTGTGTTTTCTTTCCCCCACCCAGATGAGGAGGGGAGTAATGCAGGGTCTTGGGGAGGGCACCTGTCCTCCAGCCAGGTTTCAACCCACATAAGTATCATTTGACACGTGGATTTCACATACAGACAGTTAAGCAATCCGCCAGTTTACAACAGTGAAACTAAGCTTAAATTCTCTTTTGAAATAAACTGTCATAGACTGGTTAATATTAAAGCTGAGAATTTAGACCTTTATCAGGTTATAAATGAAAGTTTAAGAGATGCCTTGTTGGAAGCTATCTTACTGGAAACAGAATAACAGTATATTGTGATAGATCCTTAATATAAGTTCAGAAGATTCCTGGAAAATTTTGCGGTTATTTGCCAAAATACCCTCAGGTCTCTTGTGCATTTTCAATTTTTTTACTTCCTGGACACCAAAAAGTAGAGGTTATCTGAATGTCTGTCTGAAGTTAAAATAGCAGAAAAACACTTTCTAGCAAGTGACTTCTGTTTCTAACAGTAAAACATGAGGGATTCTGCACCTGAAACCACTCAATGCTTTTATGGAAGCAATAAAATAACTTCAGGTGTTTCTCAAGCAATGAGTTTTAAAACTGGTGTAGAGAAGATCCATCAAAAATAAATCAAACCTCGTTTTGCTTGTGCCACAAAAAGTGTGTGTAATAGAAAGTTATTAAGACCAAAGCTGCTTGCTGCATTGCCTCAGAACACTGTCCAATTGCCAAAGCATTCTCCAATCAATCAACCATCAGCCTCATTTCTTCTTGCCAGCACTGATGAGAGTCACCATCTGACTGTAGATTATGAGATAAAAGGGGGTTAGTAGCTTTGTTTTCTTCTTTATTAAATGTTTTGCACCACTCTGTTCTGCCTTCAAGGCAGGTGTGAGCTGATAAGGAAAACCTACACTTTCTGGAAAATTATTTCAAAACCTAGATCAAAATATAGTCTAATGTCTAAGTAAGGTGTTAATTAAAAATGAAAAAAAATATATAAATAATGGAGGACTTGAATCACCACATATGCAATAGCTGAAATAATAGTGTTTGGCATCAGAAGAAATCTCATTCTGAAAATACCTATGAGTTTTTCTGTTCTTTTTCGGAAACTACCTACCAAAATGTTTTGCTACTTAGTTCTTTCATCAGCTCATTAATACCTGTTTCCTATGCATCCTGATTTGTATATCTACAAGCCTCTTTGGAGATTTTTGTACAGAAAGAGTCAACTAACACCAAGCATGATGAATATTGACAAACAGGGATGAAAAAATACAATCTGGATTATGGTGCAGCATGTTGCTAGAACAACTGTTTGTTAGTTCTTTGTCTCCAGGTCAGAGAGACAGAATAGCAGTATAGTGTGAAAAAAAAACGGGTACGCACCATCCCTTCCAATAGCAATTCTTAAACACCAGTAGTGTAAGGACTGTGAGAATAACTGGTCTAATTTACGCTTTGTCATACAAATCTTGAGTCATTTCACAAAATAGCACATACAAAGGTGTACTTTCAAATTAAAGTGACTGCATTTTAACACCTCCTCCTTCACCTATTACTCCTGTAGCCATACCTGCTTGGCACCAGCTGACACACTTTGGTTATTATAGTCTCAATGTATCAGTGAGCTGTACAATGGGATCATACAATATGGCACGTCAAGCTGGCAAATATGTCCAATCTTCCCATCTCAACTTCTGGCAAAGAGAAATGTAGCTGTGACTCTGCCAAAGATATTAGTCTTCCACTTGTTCATCTATACCACATCAAGGAAAGGCCTATGAACACAAAGACACACGCTGCCTTTGTTCTACTGGACTACATTTGGTAAAGGCATTTAACTTATTTGATACCCTAGGCACCAGCAACAGCTTTAATTGTTAAGGTGTCATTAAGAGTTTCTCCTAGATCTCTATTTTGCCATACAAATGGACTTTTCAGTCCTTCTCTGTTTCCAGAACAAGAATTCAATGGCTTTTCATGTAACTATGTTGAAAGCAACCATGCTCAACACTTCTAACAGGATTCTTTGCTTTTAAAGATTTGCTGAACTTTTTTTTTCCAAAGCTGTATTTATTTTATTCTATGTGAAAGTCATCTGGTCAAAGAGCTCCCCGTGTGCATGAAGAAACATTTGCATTTATAGAAACATTTCACGCATGCTGCAAACTGTTTACAGAAAATACAAACAAATACCAGAAAATTAGGAAAACAGGAGTCATAGTTAATCAGCAAAATGCTGTGATGAACATAGTTGCACTGATGTACAGTATATGCACAGGACTGTTCTGATAAATCAGTAATATTCAGACTCTGCGGGAGTCTGAAAAACAGAGAGGATGCTTGTTAAATGATTCTCCCTGTCTCTATTTGAAATGCATCAGAAGTTCATGTCAGCTACTCAGCAGATCCTTATTTAGAGCGGACCTGCCAGCTTGGGCTTAGTGTGTCAGGGTGCATCAGTGTGTTCAGAAAAGTGATTTATTGTGGCAGCACGAATGTCTAATTATGTGCATAGCTTACAGTTTTTCAACAGGAAAGGGCCCAAAGAAGTGAAAGGCTGAAATTAGATCTATTCTTCTTTACCAGAATTTGCTTACATGTTCCTGTTGTTTTTTCTTTAAATTACATTATTTTCTATCCTTTGCTCCTCCTGCCTTATCAAAGCTACAACATTATATTACAAAGTCTTCCTCTGTTGTTGCATATGTTTTGAAAAATATCTCCAAGAATCATTCCCACAAAACATCATGCTAATTACTTTTTATTACATATGTTGTCTGTCAGTCATTTCCAGTATCTACAGTGCTATTAGTTTCACCGGCATTCACGTTAAAGTAGAACTATTATTAAATCAAGTGATTACAGCACAGAAAATATCAGGTTTAAATTGTGTTTAACCTTTGGTTGTTTCCTTAATTACACAATTTTTAGTTTAACTCAAGTCTTTCCAGATTTTCAAGAGTTCTGTTATCTCATTCACTGGGCAGTATGAATGGTATTACATTAATGGACAATTATTCAGCATTTTGCTTTACCTTTATTGCTCAACTTGTAATCCACAGGATTTTTTACAGTACATTACTTGAACTCAGTTCTGAAGACAGAATTATTAGTTCCCACATAGTCTTTTATGGCAGTCCTCATCACAGTAGTTCTGTTTCACAAATATGTATTCCTTTATCTTCACAGTATCCCATAAGATAAGTGATTATTAATACATCCATGTTGTAAAGGCAGGGGGAAAAATTAAAGACAAAAGTTTTCACTAACTTAGTACACCCAGTTTGAAATATTTAGGATTTCTTTTTTTCACTGTATAGAACATTTACAAAGCCCAGCTCTCAGTGATTTTAGTTGCTGCTGTGAATGCTCAGCAATTATGTAAATCAAGGTGGAGGGTGTTAAGTTTGGCACAGAGCTAATGCCCAAACACACAATTAATGACTGCCATTGTAAGGTCTGATTCAAGCCACTTGCCTGTAGCAACTTTCTCACAGCGGCAGGACAGAAACGAATTCTTCATATCAACAGACAACTGCCTTAATTCTCCCACCTCTTCCTGCAGTCCCCTTCTTCACTTAATATTTATATTGTTACCATTATTTCCAGTAACAGAACCAAATGTGCAAACAGTGCAATAGGAAGTGTTTCAAATCTCCCTTTTTTTTTTTTTTAGCTTAGTTTGGTTGTTTTGTTTTTTTTAATGCCTTCTTACACCTGCATCCAGTGATGCTTTCTTAAAGAAGGATACCTTTGCATACTTGTAAGGTATCTGGAACCAAACCTGGAAGAGACGCTGAAGGGTTGAGCAGCATTACTACTCCTGCAGTGCATGCCTAACCACCTACACTTCTCGTTCTTGTGTTTTCTTTGGGAAAACCAAGGCAAAAACACAGGCATATGCACTTTTAGCACATCCTGCATGACCTCAGTGCTTTGCAGACGTGTCAGGCCAATTTATTCTCAGAGCATCTGCTGTGCACCTTACATACATGAATTGTAGGTCTGGTGTGTTCAGGCTAGACTGGATTCAAATTACATGTACATTGTGACATCCAGGAACTGGCTCTACTACAGCCTTAACTCTATGGTGATCACTGAGAACAATGCTGTCCGAATTTCCAGCCATTCACCCATTCTACTCAAATCTGTTGTATCAATCAGTTCTTTTGGCTGCCAGGTTATCTTTGCCTGAAGTCTATACAGGGAATACTGGGAGAAAAGTGTTATGAAAAAACAAAAGCAAGCAGAATACAATGACATCAAGGGAGAATTCAATGCTTTAAGTTATAGTTCCATTCAGATTTTAGGGACAATCTTGTTAGCATTTATGATGTTGCTGTTAAAGAAAACATCTCATTGGAAAGCGATCATGAAGAAAACATTATTTTGTAGGAAAGAGAAGAAACATATACCAAAAGTTGGCATTTCATAAACTCCCATCTAAACTTCCATCTAACTTTCATCCAAATCTTAATGCAGACCCTTAAATGAAACAGATCTCATTTTCTAATATGCAGACCAAGGAGAAACATCAAATGCATTCACAAAGTTAATCAGTTCTAATTTACAGAAAACTATTAACAACATAGCTAAATATGAAAATAGGTTCCTATCTTTTATACCAGCTTTTGAAAAAAGGCTAACTACCAGAGGGCCATTAGTGTTTCTTCTCTAGCATAAGAAATTATCTGTGGTTAGATGTACATGATAAAAGAAAATTCATGAACATATGGGATTAAAGCTTCATAGTAAAATTCAGGAGTAATACAAATATTAGTCTTTTTTAGCACTCACTTTAACTTGCATTTAAGATAATCTGTTCACACTGTGCCGATGACTAAAGAAATCTAAGCTAGTGAAAATTATCCAGTGATGACAAAAGAGTGGGACAGTACTATATAAATTTACACTTTCACTTATGTCTTTGTTAGAGAAATGAAGAAAAAAGGCATTCAACAATGCAATGCATGTAAAGGTTTTATGTCCTGCTTACAGCACATACACAGCTGAATTAAAATAATTCCAAATGGTTAAAAAAAATTTATAATTCTTTTTTTCTCTATTGTTTTTATAATGATCTAAACGTTCTGCTACTTTCCACTTTGTAGCAGTGAAACACAGAGAGTGAGGCAGGAAAGGATCTCAGGAGTTCCCTTTGTCCAGGGATCACCAGTCTTTCTGAGCTGTCGTGTCAGATTTTCTTTCCCCAGGAAATGATTGGCAAGTTAATTGTGCCATTAGCCAGCAACTTCTGTGATGATGAGCTGAACGTTGCTTCTGTTACAGAGAACAGTTCTCACTACACTAACTTCAAAATTCAGTGGGATGCAGAAACTACTGCCTCTCAAAGGCACCCCATCAAAAATCTCATTCTGCATGGTATCTCGTCTGTGAGAACCCATCATTTTGGTGCAAGTGTGGTAGGTCCTGGACTTCTTGCTCCAGCCTCTTCTTTTCCAAACAATTCAAAGCAGGTGTTTTCTGGATCTTCCCTTAAGACTCAGAAGTGATAGAGATCTCATCATTTATTTAGATTATATACTCCAGAGTTGTAATTCTTCAAATAGGAATGTTATTTTATGAAATTTTCCTTCAACACAAGTCTGCTGATTATTATCCTTTCTCCAGTGATACATCATATAACTTTTAAAAATCTAAATAAAGGTTAATTGCATAATAAAATAGAAAACATATTACTTAAAAACTGTCAGAACAGGGTTGTTTCAAAGCAATTAATGTTTTCCTCATTTTTTTCTTCTTAAAAAATAGTATTCTGGCTTAAACAACCAAAGTGTGTGACATATTCAACTTCAACAAACAAACTAGGATGCTTCAACTGAATGTGGCTCCACTGAAATTCTCCTGACTCATTTTTCCCCTCAGCATGTATTAACCCCTCTTCACACAGGCAGCTTCCGTTCATTCTACTCACACTGAGACCCAGCTCCAAACCATGTAAGGTTTGGCCATAGTAAGATGGCGTTGTATTCAAACCAACTAGCTCAGCCTCCCAGGTGAATGTATTAGCTCAAATTATCTTAACACAGCTGTATGGTGCTTGGTCACAGCTCATCAGGTCTGGCAGCTCTGACTGTGGGCAAAGTTACTTGCATCTGCTTGTATGTGTGTTTAAAGATATCCCAATTTACATCAAAGTTGTCTTTTTCAGAGCATTTTTGAGTAGCTACAAAGAGTCTGAGCAAGGATGGGAGCTATGTTGGCAAAACTGAGATTCATTTGTACACTACTTGAGAATTTTAAATACAGTAATGCTTTTGGTAGGCAGAGAGATATAAAGAGGTACAATGTGATAACGATAAAAGGGACTGAAGATTCTCTCTAGATTTTATTACTATCTAGGTATCAAGATTCTCGCATATTCAATAGACTGTTCTGGCAAGTTCAGCTGGCGGTTAGGATAGACATGAGACTTTACAGGGTGAAGGTGAGATAGCTAAAATTGGTTTACAGAACAGATAATCCTTCATTGATATTTCTGAAATTCTTTCTAACTGTTGTTTTCTGTCACCCAGTAATTTCAACCTCACCCTTTATATGCTGATTGATTCTTGTACTCCTAACCCGTTTTTCCATCCTTAAGTATTTTCAGTCTACCCTGAGCAGCTAAGAACTACTCCATCAGTGTAATGAGCACTCATATCATGCAGCCAGCCACGGGAGTATAACAGAATTACCATTCATCTAAAGTGACTATATCCAGAAGTGTGAGTTTAGCAGGAATTCTGAAAATAAATGTCACAAATTTCTTTCAAAACTTCTGTAGCATTGAACACCAATGTGGACACAAATGTCTTGCCTCATTCAAGTGTCTTAAAAAGCAATAACAAACAGGTAAGGATGCTATTTCATGTTAACCACTACTTGTCTCTGCAGAATTCTTGCTGCTGAGGGACTTTACTGCAGACCTCACAAATGTCGCTATTACGATGAATTACCTTGCTGTAATTACTTGATGTGCAAAGAAAAATAGGTAGTATTTTAAACATAATTCACAGTTGTTATGGGTTGAACCTGGCTGGAGGCTAGGTGCTCAAAAAACTGCTCTATCACTGCCCTCCTCAGCTGGACAGAGGAAAGAATATACAATGGAAGGCTCATGGGACAAAATAAGGACAGGGAGAGATCACTCACCAATTGCTGTCAAGAGCAAAATAAACTCAACTTGGGGAAGTTAATTTAATTTAACTAACAATCAACTCAGAGTTCAGTAAAGAGAAATAAACCCAAATCTTAAAGAACACCTCCGCCCACCCCTCCCTTCTTCCCAGGCTCAACTTCACTCTCAGTTTCTCTCCCTCCTTCCCTCCAGTGGCACAGGGGGGATGGGGAATGTGGGTTGTGATCAGTTCATCACACGTTGTCTCTGCCGCTCCTTCCTCCTCAGGGGAAGGACTCCTCACACTCTTCCCCTGCTTTGGCGGGAGGTCCCTCTCACAGGAGACAGTCCTCCACCAACTTCTCCAAAGTGAGTCCTTCCCAAAGGTTGCACTTCTGCACAACTGTTTCAATGTGGGTCCCTTCCACGTGGTGCAGTCCTTCAGGAACAGACTGTTCCAGCGTGGGTCCCCCACGGGGTCACAAGTCCTGCCCGCAAACCTGCTCTGGCGTGGGCTCCTGTCTCCACAGAGCAACAGGTCCTGCCAGGAGCCTGCTCCAGCACAGACTTCCCATGGGGTCACAGCTGCCTACAAGTGCATCCCCCTACTCCAGTGTGGGGTCCTCCACGGGCTACAAGTGGATACCTGCTCCACCATGGACCTCCATGGGTTGCAAGGGAACAGCCTGCCTCACCATGGTCTTCTCCAGGGGCTGCAGGGGAATCTGCTCTGGTGCCTGGAGCATCTCCTCCCCCTCCTTCTTCACTGACCTTGGTGCCTGCAGAGTTGTTCTCTCATATACTCTCACTCCTCTCTCTGGCTGCAATTGTTCCTGGTGTTTTTTCCCCTTCTTGCCTACGTTAATCCCAAGGTGCTATGACTGTGGCTGATGGGCTCGGCCTTGGCCAGTGGTGCGTGCATCTTGGAGCCAGCTGGCATTGACTCTCTTGGAGGTGGGGGAAGCTCCTATCAGCTTCTCCCAGAAGCTACCTCTGTAGTTCCCTGCTGCCACCCAAATCTTGCCATAGAAACCCAATACACCAGAGAATTTTAGTTAAGACTGCAGAGTTACCTCGGATTAGTTTTATTTAAAACAATGGTGCGAATGACCTATATGAACTCTGAGTATCAGTGCCGTATTCAGCCTGAGAGGCCCTTGGACAGGGAGAAGTAAAGGGTCAAGGAACAGAGTTTTTAGTCTCTAAGCAAAAGATTGAACATACAGAAGATATTTATGTTTAAACATTTTTCTTTTGCTCTTTTCCCAATGCTACCAGTTTTCCATAATGATAAGGCCGTGAAACAGAAAAGAAAAAATAAACACAAAATTACGGGTTATTTCAAGCTATACTATCTGCAATGTTTACTAACATTATGGGAATTATATGTCTAGTTATGTATTTTAGCTTTTTTTCCCAAATTCTTGCTTTAGTAAATGACCCAAACACATGTTCTACTATCTATTTATACATCCGTTGTGAAAACTTTAACCGGGGAGTGGAGCTCTGCTGTTCTGCCTAATGTGTTAGCATTCACAGCGGTTAATCCCTGGGTATTGTTTTCAGCCTGCTCAACTTTTTCTGTTTCTAAACAACAGGTATCTGGACAGTGTCTTTGATCAGTTATTATCAACTTCCTACTTCCTATATCTAGGATTGCATGACATAAATGGCTTTGAATATGCATGCTGATGACAATTCTTTGTAGTGAAATCCTTAAACGCCAGCCCTTATTTTCCTTCTTCTGTCTTTTATGAGTAGCTTGTCAGTTATTTTTCTTGGGAGTTGGGGGAATATCTGCAATATCTGCCTAAGTTATAATTTTATTAGCTTTTTTCTAATTTATTTTTTTCTGCCACAAATTGTGGGAGCTTCAAATTTGTCATTCAAGCCTCACAATGAAGCTAGTGGGTAAGAAAAGCTCTGCAGGTCCTTACCACACTCCCCTGTTCACTGATATGCCATTCGGTCACCAGGCTTCTAAAAAATTTCTTTGTGTACAAAGAAAGATCACCATCACTCAGAGTGCCACCTTTCTCTTCATTTCTGAAGCTTTCAAAACACTTATGTCTGCAGTCAGTTAGTGAATGTGAAAACAACAAGCGGACTTTATGTTGGCAACAAAGTCTGTAGGATATCCACGCACACACACACAAAAGTCTATTATGATCATTTTATGGCAACTTTTCATATTTTCAGCTGGAGTGCAGAATTATTTTCCTGTAAAGTATTGAGCTGATCTCTTCCACAGCTTTCACCTGTTGTTTCTAGAAACTTATCTAAGAAATAAAAATACAGAGGCCTACAGAAAAGTGCTAAAACCAGTAAACTGTGGCTTTGTGTCAAGGAATAGATACTCACCCATTTTTTCACCCAAGAAAACTATAAAGCTCTCCCACTTTATTGCCAGACATTTCAAGCCTCACCACACTACCTGACTTGATGGTCTACATGAGAAGAGAAAGAAAGTAAGCTGAAGAAATCAAAAAGAGGAACAATGAGCAGAAGGAACCTCCACACCAGAGGTAGGATGACAATTTGGAGGTGACACTCCTAATCATGGTACGAAGGCACACACTTACAGGTTGCAGTCTCAGGATGAAACTTCAAATGTCAGCCCGTGCATCAGCTCACACTCTGGAACGGGCAGTATGGCAGCCTGGGACACTGTTGCCTATTTGTCTGCACTTCCCACCACCTCACACCACTCTTCCGTCAGTACGGGATGTAGAAACCGCTGCAGTTACTTCGGTAACAGGCAAGCCTGGCACTGGGGGTGAGGGGCTGGTACTCTGCTTCTATGAGCTGCACCTCTCTATGTTGTGGAGTGCAACATAAGCAAAAATCTGCTGCCAAAAGAAAAAGGAAAACACAGCAGATGGGAGTATTATCTACTATCAGTGGATGTCTTTGCTAAAGAAGATGTTTACCAGTTTATGCTGCATTTAATTGGTTCACGAGGAGAGTAGAGGACGTCTATTTATTTCCTTTTGTGTTACTGACTCTTAGTGCATACCAATAAATACCTAACTCATAAAACTGTTAGTTTTAACGTGGAAGATGCTGACAGAACATGCAACACTTACACACACGTACACATTTTCATTTAATCTCTACAAACCTCAAAAGCAAGATCAGAAAAATCTATAATGAATACAAGTTTGAAATCTTTATGAACTTTTTATTGTTGTTTTTTCCATTCACTGCACATATTATAAACACACTAGCTTATAATTAAAATGTTAAAAAAGGAAAAAAAATAAGGAGCATGACAGAACACATTCACAGATTGTTCTACTCTTAATCAATAAGTGTGGAATGTTCAGTCACCAAAAAGCTCTTATTTTTTAGAGCACAGAAACATGTGGCTCTACTTTTTTTTCTACCCCGAACCTTTGACCAGCCTGAGAGCCGTATTTGTGTGGACCAGCAGCCCACCAGAGCCCCAGATTTATACTATGTACATAAATATATGTCTTATGTTCTAAAAGTCTCATAAAGGATATAACATACCACAACTGGAAAATATTTCTCGTGTTTTTTCCATTGTCATCTGGATACAAGGTTCTGCCCCATCCTGTGAGTGCTGGGCTGGGCACCCTGCCAAATTTTCTGTTGTTAAGTTTAGGACATCAGGGGACAGTTTTGCAAGTCACTAGAAGGAAGTAGGAAACATCTCCCAGAATAAAGGTAGTATGAATACAGTTATGGATAACAGTTATTAGAAAGGAGATGGTTCCCTGTTCTTTTCAGACAGTAAATGCCTAATCTTGCAATAACCCAATATCCTTCTACTGTTGCTTGAGGTTTATGAACTCACTTTCTAGTCCATTGACTGCCCTGGAACATGAACTAGCACCTGTAAAAGATCCAAGGCCGTAAGTAAATATTTATGTGGTTATGACAAGCTGCTGCTACACTGAAATGAATTCCTAGATCAGCTACTTTGCAAACTGAAATGACATTGCTGGTTTACAAGTGATTCTTTCCTGAAAATGCTACCCTATGCCCTTCATTTATCTGCTGATCACTGCTCATACTGATGCACTCCATGCTAGTGATTAAAATGTGTATAAAAGTTGAGCAATCCTCAATTTTCTATTTTTATTTTTTTTTTAAAATTGACTAATCTATTCCATGGTTTCATTAAATGGTTGGAAAGCCGGATAGGCAGTGGATAGGAGAGTTTTAAACTAAATCATAAATGAAGGGATGGGCATGAGTATAAGATTATCCTAACCTGACTGTAGTGCATTCCTTGAATTTGCCAGTCTATTTGTAACCCCCTTGAAAGCACTACATAGGTGACTGTTTGCTGCACTGAGGTGAATTTAAAAGGAATTGGCAGGACAATTCACAGCATCACTCAACTCTGTACTACTCCACTGTCAAATGACTTGCCTTATGCTACTGAATTTTAAGTGTAAAAACTTTATGAAAACACAAAAAATGGTGTCACCTTCCTTAAACACCTGTTTTCACACACAAGCTCACTTTGTCTTATTAACTGCTAATATTTTATATTGAAAGAGAATACAAAACATTTATTACACAACCTGCACTTGATAGAACAGCTTCATCCCAGACACTTACATAGAGTTCTAAATCCTCTATGAGTGTTTTAAATGGCTTTCCCATATCTTTACTCCCACTACTACTGGTGCAGTGCACCTGCACTCTGTTAACTCAAAAGCAAAAAAAGTACCTAAAATCACTGTACAATAGTTTATTTGCTTCTTCGCAGAAACAATTCTCAGAGAAGTATCAAATTACTTGAGCAGTCACACATCAGACCATGAAGAAAAGAACAGGAGAGCAATGACTGAGGGAAAAACGACAAGTCAGCTACACCAAACATCTCATTCTCAGGTTGAGGTTGTGTTATGTTCTACACTGAACCCTCTCTGAAATGTAAAATCCCATTGTGGGAGAGTTCTAGGAAAAGCAATGACAATGGGGAAATTCTGGCAGCATGGAAGTCCCAGCAGCACAAGGGATTCGTGAGTGAATTGACTGAATACTAGTCTCAGCTCCTGACTAGTTTCAGGATAGGGATGTTACACTTTACCATAAGAGCTGATCAGAAACTTTTAGATGAGTCATTGAAAGGAAAAAAAGTCTGTTTGTCAGAAGAAAAGGCTGTAGCAAATATCTAAAGCCAAGTTTACCAAAGGGTCCAGAAGAATGAAATTTCTGTTTAGAAATAGAGAAGGAGTCACTACAGAAGTACTAATAATCATTTACACAGGGATGAGAGACTCAAATCAAGTCTTCACTGTACAAAATCAAGAGTACCTCGTTGAGCTTTAGCTTCGATTCTGAGAGCATAAGAAGGAAACATATTTCTGGTTTTGACCATAAATTCCAGCCTAGTCTGGAGACACTTTCACAATGAGAGGGGTTTTGTTGTGTTTTGGGTTTTTTCCTATTTTTTTTTGTTTGGTTTTTTTTTTTGGTGGGGGGGGGAAGAGGAAGAAAATAAAAAGAAGATAGAAAACCACCCAAACTATCAAGGGGATTTTCTAACAACATAAGATCAAGGACCTAAACAAAATTGGCCTGTTCAGTCTTTAGGACCCAGTCTTGGAGAGAATAAATTATATTTTGCTCCACAAACCAATCAGAGAGGATTTAAGGCTTTGTCATTTCTCACCAAATGAGTCTCGTGTTCTGGTCAGCTTTATTGAACAGTACACAGACAAGCAGCCCCGAGAAAGGAACACTTGAGAAAGTTTCAGAAGAACTTCCCTTTCACTGTGACTACCTATCTTACTTTTGTTTCTTCCATACCCATAGAGAAGGACATAAGACATTCGTAAAGATTGTAGTGGCTCAGGTTTAAACATGCGATGCCGCCAGTCCACAACGACTTTCCTATTTAATATAGCTCAGATTTAATCTAACCATTAGAAATCTACCCTGTAAAAAACAAGGTTCAGGGTGATAACTCCTAATTCATATATTTTACTTCACTTATTTATTCTCTAATGGATTGCGTTTCCTGCTGGAAAGACAGATCAAGCAATGCACGTGAAGTAATTCTAGAGATCGCCTAGCTTTAATGAATAACACAATACCCAAACCTTAATTCCCAGATGAAAAGCTAATTCAGTCTTGTAGCAGGTTCAGCAGATTGAATTTTCTGCCTATTCTGAATTATTCCACACACTCTTTTATGGGAGATACAGTGATATTTCTGTGTTCACGTTGATATGTATGACACTTCTTGGAAAAAGAATTGCTACTGCCACTGAATGTTGCTTACTGGTTTGAACTGACCAGTGGGTTAGCCACTGACCAACACATGTAAAAAAATTCTTAATTTAAAAAAAAAAACAAATCAGATTTTGTGTACTTCAATGGTATCTATGTATTAAGCCTATGCAATTGTGAGGTTCATATATTTTTGGAACACATTACTGACAGCAATAATATTGCATCATGGAGAGACTATACTGTAACTAAATGATGGCTAAACCTTCAAGTATGGCTTCTAGAGCAGAAACAATTCACCCCAGTCTGCACATGAACTGTTTCAAAAAACAGACCCACAGAACTGTTACCACATACAGGTTCAGATTGTCCAAGTATAACCAGAAATATCTTCCGACGTTATTTTCAAAGTCCTCAGCTCATGGGAGTTAAACATTCAGTGTCTTACTGCAAGAAATCAGTCTGAGACTTTGCACTTTCAAATTTATGAAATTGATATTTTTCTGTTTCTTACACATTTTAAATGGATGTATTTCTTCAACACTTGCACAGAATGACCCCACTTGCTGCTTCTTTGCTCTACTCTGACAGGCCACACTTAGCCTGACACAATGGGTGTGCAGCTGCATACATTCACAAAGTAAAGCTCAGACAAGTAAGAACAAACCCTTAGTCACTACCTCTGTCTGCCAGGGAAGCTCTTTCCCAGGAGCAGCACAGCAAGCAGTTAGTTAACAATATGCAGCTGCATGTCATAATATCATACAGAGTATGACTGTGGAGCTCTGGTAACAATTTAAAGTATTATTCTAGACTTTTAAAAGATGTGAAAGTCAGGAATAACTTGAAGACTAAGGAATAAAAGGACTTATTATAGTATGTATCTATATATGAGCAATTGGTCTGGAAAACCAAGGAGATGATTGTACATTTGTTTATGAGGAACAGAGGATCTATATTCCCGATGTACTTGGCAAACTGAGCTGTGGTGTCTGCTTGCTGGTCACAGCAGTTTCATAATGAGCTGAAGATGTATTACCATCGCCTTGTTATTTCAACAGATGCTACATTGTTGTATTAACTACAATATCAGAAATGGTTATCCAGGTTCAATTTTATCAGTATCTCTAGATTTGACATTTTACATGGTTTGGCAGAAGATATCACAGAATCCTTTGATTATTTCCAAGAGCACATTTCACCAAAAAATGTGAATTGAAGGAATGAATTTCAAGATCACTTAAATTTGGCTGTATCAATAAAATACACTGATATACAGCCCAGGATGTTGGCTAAAACTCTTCGAAGAAGGAGTATGGTCAAATGTGTGGTGATGCCAGACTGTCCTATTTACACTACAAAATAATTTTTTTTTCATTCTTCATATTAACTTGTTTGAGGGAATTTTCTACATATAACACTGAAAGAATAAAGTTTTTGGATTGAGAAGTGTATGCAGGCTCTCAACATATGTCTACAAGCCCGTTTGGTGCAACTCCTCCAGCAGTTCAGCTACACTGACCATTAAGTCTCTGGAACCAGACATGACATTTAGAAAAAAAAACAAAACAGAATACCGCTAAAAAAAACATTGTTCCTCTTTGTTCGGGAGGTAATTTTTGAAGTTAGTGCCCTAGCATATTAGGGCATTAGTCTGATGGAATAGTCATCTTTAGTCCTTGTTTTTACTGAACAGACCTCAATTAAATTCTAGCTGATATCATAACAAAGGAGACCCTTTGCTGGCTTATCTCTGGGAAGTCAGAAGGCCAGTTGTTCTGACTGTCTCTGCAAAGGCTGGGAGTGTTATAGCATCTGATTAGGTTGCCTGAATAGCTACAATACCTCAGCTTTTGAAAGGCTGGAAAAAAAATATGCCCTTTATGGAAAACGAATGCAGTGGGAAAAGAAAAGGTGAACAGAAATAACAACACATTGAATCCACAAGTGAATAGGTTCAGCAAAAGTGACAACAAATAGAAGTATTCCTTTGTAGAAAGACTGAAGGCAAAAAATTAATTAAAGTAATTGAAAAACAGATGATAGAATTAGAAAGCACAGCAGACGGAGACAAGTTATGCATGCTGACTTCAGATCAAAATGCCTTAAGCTATCCCAGCATAATTTAGAGTGTATTGGTTAAAATGTGCTCTGCTTTCAGCTGCTGAAAAATATCCACAATCATAATCTGCTAAAATGTTTTTCAGGTTTACAAGTACAAAACTAAGCAATGTTAAGTCAGTTCTGAGAAAAAAAAGGAATTAAAAGAAACTAATGAAATTCTATAGTTATATGTCTTGCCTGGTGCTTTAGGTCTCACAGCACTACTGCCCTTTTGTAAAGAAGGAACACTACAAGCAGTGTGAAATAGAACACTCAAAAATAACATTTTCATATAATAGTTCTTCTGAGAAGTGAAAATCCCTTTCAAAAGAGAAAGCAAAAACTTGCTAGAAAGTGCATGATGTCAAGAAAAGTCGCAATTTTTCCCTGCTGGTGACTGTAAACTGTCCCCTACTAAAGTGTGGATTTCATTAGTAAAGAAGACTTCATCTTATGTTCCCTGCACAGCACATTTCAGAAACAATTTTTTAAAGATTTGGGAATCATTTTTGTATTAGATCCCAATTCAGAAAGTATTGACTTTAGGGATTTGTCCAAATGCTCTTTTACTGGGTATCAGCTGACTGGTTTACATCCTTTGATATTTGTGGGGCAACAAGCACTGGTATATTACAGAAGAACTCAGGTAGGGCTCTACTCCCATCCTACATCTCATTTCTTTAGTGCCACCTACACAGGGAAGTTGATTGGAAAGGATATAGGACAGGATGTTGTGGAAGTGATTGCCTTCAGGAAAACAGAAGGCACCAAGGTCTCCTCAAATTGTCAGTCGGGATCTAAAAAAAAAAAGAAAAAAGAAAAAGCAAAAGAAAAGAGATCCAAAGAAAAGACCTTATATATATAGGCTGCTTATATATATAGTATATGGTGTCATTATTCTCCAAGAGCACAGTGTAAATCGTGTATCAGTGCCTGCTGCATACGTATCTGCTTTTTGGAAGATAGAGGGACAGGTTATATAAATATAAATGACATTCACTTTATCCTTCATCATTAGAAATGACATCAGAGATGTCAAATGAACTAAAACAATTCTCCTCTTGTTCTTCCTCAGTATTGATAATAAGATGTCCTGATAATATTAGGACTTGATGAAGCATTAAGATTTCAAATTCTACTATTCATATTCACAGTAAGTGGTACTTTGGTCTGTGCAGATCTGGACAGCTATTGGGGCAATTAGAAGAGTAAATAGGGAGATAATATAGACTATTATCCTTAACTTTTAATGAAGGTTTTGAAGGTATTTGAAGATTTTTATAAACAATTTTTGCACAAGAAAGAAGTGAAATATGACTGAGAAGTTTGGTGGGACAAGGTTTTGTTTGACATAAAAAGTGGAGGGACAGAATGTTGCCTTGAAAACTAATGTCATGTTAAATGACACACAATAACATATTATACTGTTTTATATATGTGAGTTAATGAGTTAATCATATATACTGTCTACTGGTATATTTCAACAAGGAAGGCAATGTCAATAAGGGAAAAAAATACATTTTATTAAATCATCTAAATTAGAAAAAAAGAAAAAACTTCCAAGCTGAATCGCTTTGAATAAATCGTCTTGTACAGCACATGAAATGTACACATACACACACACACACATGTGTGTGTATATATATCTCCATGCTGTTGGCTAAGTAGTGTATCATTTACAGTTGTTTTAAAATGCCAGATCTATTCTTCTCAACACTTTTCTGCCTCTTTTGCAACACATAAACTTCCACAAGATGAAATCAGTTAGACACTATACAAACAAAATTAAATAGTAGCTCTGAGTGTGGGTGAAAGAACTTTTTTTTTTTTGTCTCCTAAACTGCGCTTAAGGAGTGACTTCCAATAATTCACAGTGGATGGCATCATCTGAGTCCTGCTATGGTAGCTCATAGAAGTTGGAAAAAAAATGTGTCTTGACTCTATCTACCAAAAAATAAATAATCAGTCCAACCTTGTTCTAAAGACATTTCTTCTGTCAAGCAGCAACATCTCTGCTTTCCAACAAGAAAGATAATAGTCTAATAGTAAAAACAATAATAATAAAAAACCCTCTAACAACTGCAGAGTCATTCCACAGCATAATATGACAATTTTGGGCATTTGTCTGTGTAAAAAATGGGAACTCTGCTTGGTTTTACTGGCTTCCATTTCTTTGGATGTATCCAGAAGTCTCAGAGAATTGCTTGCTGACAAAATTAGTTTCATATAGCTACTGCAATATTCTAGGAGGTGCAGCAAGGGCAACTGAGGGTTGCCACCCTGAACACACTTTCATCCTTCAGGTAGTAATTTTGGAATAGTGATATGGCTTCCACCTAGGAAATGTTGAAATGCCAAAATGCCAAGGCATTTCCAGACCACCAAGGCAACCACAGAAAAAAATCAGTATGATAGAAGGAAAACAGACAATAGAATGTGGAACTATTTTTCCCAAAAAGGCATCTGCTCACTGAAAAGTGGGATTTTTTGATTATCCAAGATTAAACAAGGGAGAAAAAAAAAATAATAAATGTCATTACCAGGAGTGGAATCAGTGAGAAAAAAAAAGATCACCAGAGCTAGAATGCAGAAGGCACTTGGAATTTCTGAATACATTTTCCAGACCTTAAAGTAAACTCAGAAGTGTTGAGGATGCTGAGGAATGGAAGTATTTTGCCATCTCTAGCATTTGTGTTGTTTGTTTTTTTTTTAATAAAGGATGACCATTTTATAAAGCCATCTTTAGAAAGCACATTAGTTGCTTCAAACACAGAAACTGTTTTAAACAATAACAAAAGTATGCATAGTATTTATGGTCTGGTCTTCTGTAACGGGAGTGATTGAGGATGCCAGAACTGATCTCTGGAGGCTAGGGAAGCTGAATCACAGTGGACTGGCTCCCTGAAGGTCCAGGAGTGAATGGCAAAGCTGCCTCAAACAGAGGCGGTGGATGAAGCCTGAACAACCCAGGAGAGTTAAGGGAGTACAGACCAAACCCAGCTGCATGGTGACCATTCTAAAAGGTAAACTCAGGTAAGGAGGCTGGGACACATAGATACAGGCCATGACAAAATTAATCACTTTGGGCAGGAGTCTTACTTGATTACCAAATGTTTTTGATGACTTTCAGTCATTGTAAAGATAGTGTGGATTAATCACGTGTTAATAATCCTTAGAAAACAAAACTGTACCTCTCCAACTACCTATCCAGAAATGTAAGCAAACGTGTTTGAATTTTATCAATTTTCATTCATGAAAGCAAGATGATTTTACATTTTTAGTGATAAAGGCATCAAACTTTTTAATCAATTACCCATGTTTACTGCAAACGTGAGCATCAGGGATTTTGTAATCTGTTTTGTTTCCCTTTGGTTTAAAACAATATATAAATCAGCAACATGAGAAGAGTGAGAAATGCATTGTCTCCTTTAGGAACACAGAAGACAACAAAGCTTTTTAGCAGGGTCAACAATCTGCCACAGGCATGTACTTCAGCTGATAAAACGGAACTTCCCTTGTGGAATTCTATTAACCCCTTAACCAACCTGCCAATAATGTCATTCTCTAGAAACCTGTTTTTATGCCTTTATAGTCTGCAGAGTATATTTGTTTCTCTGCCAATTAAATAGAACAGCTTTGCCAGCTCAGCCAATGTAAAGGATTTGCATACCATACGTATGAAATTTCAATAAGTTGTCATAAAGAATGTCTCTGATGCTCAAAATAAAATGTTTTTCAATGTAAAAATATATATATTAAATGGAAAAATATAGTTTAAATGCACTTTCACAGCTGTACATACGTAGCAATTTATACATTGTGCAAATACAAGCACGGTTTTGCACATGAAACCAGGAAGATGTATATGCTTAAATTTCCATTTAGTTTGTTCAAATCCTTACCTCACCAACAAAAGTCAAAACTTATTTCAGTACAAACCTCATTTCATTACTACTTAAGTTTTAGTATGTTAATCTAAATGTACTTAATAGGTATAGTAAATACATTTTTTCTCTTTTGATTTTGCAAATTTGTCATACCAATGTTGAATTTAATGTATATTTTAATCTAATTTTCTTATTTTTATTTTGAAGAGGGAAAGATGCGTACTTAAAGTGAATATTTGAATGCAGCTGTATTCCCACCTTTACTATGGTTGATTCCAATAGGGCAAAGCACTTCACCAGGAGCCCTGCTTTCCTGGAGGTGGCTGAACACCTGCCTGCTGATAGGAATAGTGGATTAATATCTTGCTTTGCTTTGTTTGCAGCTTTTACTTTACCTGTTAAACTGTCTTTATCCCAAGCCACAAGTTTTGTTAATTTTACCCTTCTGATTCTCTCCCCCATCCAGTGGGGGAAGGGGGAGAGAGTGAGGAAGTGACTGTGTGGTGTTTAGTTGTCATCTGTGGTTAAACTGTGACACTGTCCAAAGGTCAAATGTCCAGCCTAAATTTCTTCTATACCCCAAAAGTCAAGGGAGGGAGGGAGAGAGAGAGAGTGCACGCACACCCGTATAATATCTATTAAATTTATATTTACTAAGCTTGTTATACCTCCTAATCAGATACTCTTAGCTATCTCAGAAGGACCATCTACTTGTTTTCATGGCAAATCAGGAGTAGCACCTGACTGGACTTGTATTAGTCAGATTAAGCTGATTCTCAGTACCCATATAATGAGGTGTATTGAAATTGTCAACTTTCAGAGTCAAGTATACTTGAAACATCCATCCCCCAGATGTGCCTATATCTCTTCATTTATTGTGTAGAGAATTGTCTTCCAACGTGGGGTTCAGTCACTTTAGACATTTAACAAATAAACGATATCCTCTGCAAAAAGATAGTTCATCTTATTTATCCTAGGAATGAGCACTCACTGGAGATTTTTATCTGTCTCTCTTCGTTAGCAAGGTGATTCATATTATTGGGGGAGTTTGTATTTCAAACAGGTAAATTTCACACAGATAAAGCTAAACTGGAAGAATTCCACCTAGAACATTTTGTCAATTAAGGATGAAAGTATGTTGTTCTTTAGGTTAAGTCAGGAGTCAATAAAACAATTATTTGCTGTAACCGTAAAAAGAAAGTGAATTATTAATGTCCTGAATATGACAGTCAACAGCAAAGGCAAAAAAAATCAAAATTAAAAATGTAGAATGCAACAGAAGTTATAAAATCTTAATTAAAGAATGGAAAATTTTCCACACTGTGTAATTTTTCTTGCTCATAATACAAAAAAACCCCAAACCCTCTTAATAAAATATCAGTGATAATTTATTAGACGAGTCTGCTATGGTTGACTCAAAAAAAAATTACTAGCATTCCCTCTGTGAAATTTATTTTGTCTGGAACTTTACCAGATTTGGTAGGAAGAGTGTGCATTGGGTGATATTCATCTGAGATTCACATAAAGCAGCAGAAAGTCTTCCCATCAAAGAGCCAAAAGGATGACATTGGTTTCAGATGTTATTGTGACTAACTATTCTGCTTTCATTTAGAAGTCCATCTAAGACTCTCCTCAGCAAACCCATCTGGTGAAGTCTGTGATGACTGAAAATGTGCCGTATCTTTGAAATCAGGCTATTCTTACCTTAGTAAATTAGTTCCATTGTGTCACTGAATTTCCACAAAACAGGCAGCAAGTAAAAATGTTGTTCAGAGCTGATGTCTGCTTTGCTTGATAACCTTCTGCAGAGCAAACTTTCTTATTTAGAAGAAATACAAAGTTAATAATAGTGTAGAAAAGGGAAGAAATAAGGAAAGAAAACTTTAATGAAACCTGTCCCGTTATAATAGCAATTTTTTACTTATTTCATTCCAGGTAGACATGCAAAACGAACACTAAAGTGAAAACTAGCATTTTGGAGACCTAGTAATCCAAAGATGCTTTAACTCTGATCCATGTGCTTGTGATTCATAGATAAGCACAACTCACAGTAGACTGTCTATATTTAGTAAAATTAATTTCAGGGGATCAAGCAGGCTACCTACTGTTCAACTATGGATGGAGTAAATACAGTGCCAACGACACTCATAAAGTCTCCCTGACTAACTGGTTGCTTAATTAATGTGTTGTTTAGAGAATGTTGTTAGATGTCTGTATATTTTATAAACAGTCTCTTGAAGCATTCTCATTAATTATCTATATAAAACATCAAAGATCGTCTATATCTTTATATTTGGCCCCAAATCAACCTCTTTTTCTCCCTCATAACACATCCGCCCTTGTCCTTGTTTAACTTATTGGAAAGCAATAAGTATCAACAGGTGCTTTTACCCACCACTTCCAGTTGACTGAATCATGGCAACAGGACAACAGCGACAGGACAAGAGGGAGTGGCCTCAAGTTGCATCAGAGGAGGTTTAGGTTGGATATTAGGAAAAACTTCTTCATGGAAAGAGTAGTGAGACATTGGAATGGACTGCCCAGAGAGGTGGTTGAATCGCTGTCCTGGAGACATTCAAAAAACGTGTAGACGTGGCACTCCAGGACATGGTCTAGCAGGCATGGTGGTGCTAGGTTGATGGTTGGACTTGATCTCAGAGGTCCTTTCCAACCTTAGTGATTCTATGATTCTGTCGTGAGAATGTCAGTCTCTGCATTAGACTAGAAAAACCTTCAGCAACTGTCCTAAATTACTGACCCTGAGTGAGAGCACTGCAATTTTTTACCACCCTCCAAAAAGATGCCCCAGTGCACCTGAACTGTATGCTTAACATCAGTAATCTCAATGCACCTTTATCAAATGGGTTTTGAGATGCTAATCTATCCATTTTTACTGAGTAATGCACTCCCTGTTGCACATAACTTGCTGGATCACCACAAAAATGTATGACATTTATTCCAGTAACATATCCAGGGTACCATATAGCAGATTGATAAACATCCAGCTATCCATACAGTACTGTCAATAGTCACGGTAAGTTCAAATTTTAGCAGGAAGAAACCTTTAATATCCATACCCATACACATCTTAGGAAAATGAACATTAATTCCAAATCTATCCCAAGACTAGCAACCATACACTTGGTGAATTCAAAAACCGTTTAGAGGAAACCACAGGTAAATAGACTTTGCTGAAAAGATCACAGTAATTGTCCAGACCTGCAATATTTCAGCTGTCTGATGGACTTCTGAGTGAATTTCTCAATGTTACTTGTTGAAAAACTTTGTAAATTGTGATTTCCACTTGATTTTTGCTGTCCAAGGTCTTGCACTACACAGAAATCAAAATGGAGACAAGATTATGCACCTGCAGAACCGTATCGTGTATTCTGACCTAGGTAGACCTTAAAGTATTAACACTACACTCAGATACTTTTCATCCACTCCTATCAAATAGTCACTATCAAACCAACAAGTAGCGTAAGATGCTTTGTGATGCAATAGGTCACGGTTTATTGGAGTAAATTGAGCCCCTAAAATAATTATCTCACACCAACCTCAGCTCAGAAAAACATCCTCGTTTCTCAGTACATCTAAGTGGGTGTTTGTCTTTGAGCACATACATTTATAGTGCACAGCACCGTAAGTGTCTTAACCTTTGTAGTGCTAAAGGCCCCCCCATTTGCAATTCTGTAGTCTCACTTCCAGCTCTGCAACCTCTCACTTAAACTGATGTGGCAATATTTTTCCCCTTTTGATCCCATACTGTTTGACTCGTGTTCTTATTCTCATGGCCTTGCACCTGTCAACCCAAATGTTGTAGCTATGGCTAAAAACAGTATGTCTGCCCAGGTCCTAAGGATAACTACACAATACCAGGGAAAAAACATGGCTGAAAAAATCATCATGGTTATCACCATGCTGCACTGTTGCGCTGGAGAGAATATGAGAGGGAGAAGGATGCTCTTCTGGGGACCTCACCACTTCATTTTCCAGCTGGCCATCAGGGAAAGATTTTCCCTTTCTCTCTCTCTCTCTCTCACACTCTTTTTCCTTTTCAGATTTTTTTGCCTTTCTCGTTTCCTCATTCTTCTGGATTCCGCCACCCCAACTAACTTTGAAGTCAATTTGTGCCATCAACTATAGACCTCACAAATAAAACTTTATTCACATCTCTCATTATCCTTTGTGCAGCACTTCAATATTGATTAAACACAAGGATCAAAAGATTTCCTAAACAGGGATGAATTAAACACATGTTTAAATTCTTTCTGGATTTAAACTGGAAAGTCAGATATAAATCTCATGAGCAACAGGCTTAATGGCCCAAGTAATCCCAAAGATAGCACATCAAGGAGTATTTTACATAAATATGCCATAAAGCAGACACATGAAGACACAAAGGTGGAATGCATGAGGTCACAAACCAAGGGTTACAAAGTCCATCCAAAGAGCAGCAAAGGCAGAGGTCTTCTGAGGAATTTGAGAGCTTCCTTGTTTGCCTCCACTGCTTTCAGAAACTGTCTGTGTATGAGTGCCTGTCAGCCATTAAGCCATGAACACTGTGAATAGCTATACAATTATTTGACCTTCTGAACACCAAATCCCATGCAAAAACTCCTAGTAGTCTGTTTCAGATAAGTGAACTGAAGCCAATTACTCATTTTCACTACAGGTCCTTTCCTGTACCTGAATGGAGGATAACACTGACCATCTTTAAAAGCAGTCTGCAGATGGACATCAACATAAGAAAGAACCGTAGAAATAACAGCTGCATAGAAACTGATAATGGAAGGGTTACTAAATAAGATACTTAAATTTGGCTGTCTATAGGTGAGCTAAGTGTTTTCAGCTCCATGGAAGTTGCTAGAGTTCTAGTCAATACAGACAGCAGTGCTTAAAGGATGTGATTTAACTCAACATAAAAGTTGGTTCCTAATGGTTAGCCAGATGAATAAATCTCTAGGCTCCCCTGATGTTACTGACTGTTGACTTGAAAGGGAGTTTACACAACAGATATGTAGAGTTAGCTGCTTAATCTCAAATCAAATCCTATCCCTCCTGTCTCCTGATGTTGCACATAGCATGAAACAGTAAGTACAAAGCATAATAAGTGTTTGTTTATTAAGTATGGCCATTATTATGTATAAATCCAAACTTCACCCACTGTGATGCTGGCCTAAATGACATTTCAGAAGAAAAATGAATGTTTTCCCTATGGCTTAGCAAGAATGGTATCCCCAGTCCTAAACCAGATGATGAATATGTACATGTGTTTCCACACACATCACATCATTTTAAAAGCCCACTGACAATAGGGTCATGAAAAAATTTAGAGTATCTTCTTACATATTTTCCGTGAGAGGAAATACTTTTGCTTTTAAATATACATGTAAATAATTAGTGTTAACATGGGAAAAAAAAAAGTCCTTTTCTTCCAAGACTACTATGCAAAGATGTTCAAAGCAGAATACTTATCAGAAATCTAAAATATATAAACAAACCTTTTGGCATTGCCTCCTGAAGCCTCATGCTTCTGTGACAAACAGAATACTCTTTGTTTCCTCTTCACAGTTTCTGTACGGCACTGAACATCGCTGACATAGGTCCACGTGATGTAGTGTAGGATTCGATTCCGCACTGGAATTACGTGTTGTTTCTGAAGCAGTGAAAAACATGATTTGTCTTTGTCTCTATTTCCATTTGAACTGGTTTTAGCATTTCTTTAGTTTTATCCATTGCCAACAGCTTTTATTAGCAACAGGTAATTTTCATAGCAGATAAGGCTGGAGAACTTAAGCTCCTAACACCTGAAACCTGAAATATAAAGGCAGCCAGAAAAAGGCCGGAAACCACTTGAACTCTAGCAGTATAAGCTTTACAATGGGGACATATTTGCATCGTGGTGCGATAGGAATGGGTCTAAGGAAGAATTTTCTTTTCAAGCAAAAATAATCCTTTTCTAATAAATAACAATTCCTTTGCAAAGATGAGTGTTAGTTTGCTAATCATGTTGCTTTCCACAGTTGTTAATGATGTATTTTAAAATTACTTTGCAACTACACCTAGTAAGAAAACTATATACATTTATATTGTGCCAAATGAAAAAGTGCTTTGAGGCACAGCTTTCCTTTGGATTTCTCTGCACGAGGATCTGCAAACCGCTGATCAAGAACTGACTCCATTTCTCACTTGATAGGAGGTGGACAGAAGTCAGCAGGATTCAGCCCCCATACTTTGTGTACCTAATATGTGTGTCCCTGTAGCTATTGAGTTACTGAGAATAAGTCTCCAATTTGCCAATGGTTTGTAGTGGTACCAAAGCTGCTTATGACATTACTGTATTAAAAAATATTGCTGTTTGGTTAATATGTACAGATAAGGGAGTTGTTTGGGTTTTTTTAAAAAAAGAAACATTAAACATTTCAAATACAGCTCAAAGAAAAATGAAGTTAACATCACTGGCTCATTAATAAAAACCAGATAAATCAAGGAAATGCACTTAGTAGAAATGTAATTAGTGCAAGAGGATGACTGTTGAAAGTTATTTGATGAATGAAATCGCTGTTGATTAAAGAGAGGTAGTATACATATCACAGAGTAAGCACATTAAAGAGAGAAATCATTTAAGCCAGCATTGAATAAAAATGACCAATTGAAAGGACTTGTTCAAAGCCCTTTTGTCTGCAGTGCTTGAATGACTGCCAGGTCTGACAGCCGAGGTTCCCAGAACTCCCTGTTGGTCTGCCATCAGAGGTTGTAGATGCTTGTTGCTATGTGAACCAAAAGAAGTGCAATGAGCCTCCCAAATGCCATCCTGTGCTCTCCTGTGGCCCTGTTGCCTCTTCTGGGATTCCACTTGTTATCTCAGCTTTAATACAGGTAATGGCCAGATCACAACCACAACAGGATATTGATACCAGGTAAGCTCTGCTTGGAATAACAGCAAAGCAATCCTGCACACTCAGACAGATGTGTTACCCAGAAAATAAATAAATAAGAACTCAGGTGTTGACCAGGCTTTTCCAAATAAGCATGTGAGCAGCTCTTTCTAATGTTTCTCAAAACCTTATGCTGAATGGAAAGTGGCATGCACAATGCTCCAAGGGCCGTCAAGCAGCTACTCCTCAAAGTCATAATAACAGAGACTTCTCAAAGCAAACGAGGCTGATATTTGTCCATGGTAATGAGCTCGTTGCTTGCATGCAAATTAAGTTTTAATTTATTTTAAACCTCTTCTGTTTCATCTTGATAATCCAAGTAAGCATGAACCAAAAAAGGAACAGAGAGAGAGAAATTAAAAAAAAAAATTGGAAGTGCCCTTCATGTTTACATGCTGATGTAGGTCGTTTCTTCTGCACTCCATGGACAGAGCTCATTTCTGTGCAGTATGAGCACATTTAAAATTAAAATTCATAGAATCATAGAATCATAAAATATCCCGAGTTGGAAGGGACCCATAACGATCATCAAGTCCAACTCCTGGCTCCACACAGGACCAGCCCAATCAGAGCAGATGACTGAGAGTGTTGTCCAGACACTTCTTGAACTCAGCCAAGCTCAGTGCTGTGACCACTTCCCTGGGGAGCCTGTTCCAGTGTCCGACTACCCTCTTGGTGAAGAACCTTTTCTTGATCTCCAGCCTAAACCTCCTCTGTTGCAGTTTCATGCCATTCCTGCAGGTTCTGTTGCTGGTCACCAGAGGGAGGAGATCAGCGCCTGCTCCTTCACTCCTCCTCATGAGAAAGCTGTAGGCCACAATGAAGTCTCTCCTCAGTCTTCTCTTCTCCAGGCTGAACAAACCAAGGGCCTTCAGCATTTCCTCATATGTCTTCCCCTCTAGAGCCTTCGCCATCTTTGTTGCCCTCCTTTGGACACCCTCCAATAGTTTTATGTCCTTTTCGTACCATGGCACTCAAAACTGCACACAGTACTCAAGGTGAGGCTGCACCAGCGCAGTGTGGAGTGGGACAGTCACATCCCTAGAGCGGCTGGCAATGCCATGCTTGATGCAGCCGAGGACACGGTTGGCCTTCCTGGCAGGCTGGGCACACTGTTGGCTCGTGTTCAACTTGCTGTTGACCAAGACCCCCAAGTTCCTTTCAGCGTGACATCTCATCACCCAGCTAAATACAGCTGGGTGATGAGATTAAATACAGCTAAGAGTTTGAAAATAAAGAAGAACAAAATTTGTCATAAAACGCCCTCTCTTTCTCGCAAGGGAGGACTCTAAGGAAGGTCCAATTTATAGACTATGCCACAGAGTTTCGTAACTTTAACAAACTATTTTGGCTGGAAATTTCCAAAGAATTTTTGCTAGAAAAAGCCACAGCTGTGGAACAGTGAAGTATTTATCAAATATCAGTTCATCATAAAAGTGAAGCAGTTATTAGCTTTAAACAAGAATTACCTAGAATTTGTATGTTACTTCTTAGTCTCAATTTACAAGATACTATGGGAAAATACAGTTTAATAAATATTGGAACTAATCCTTCCAGAAAGGTTAAGTAAGTTAATGTATGTCCTCTAATACTAATACTATAAAATTAAGGAGAAACTAACTAGAAGAAATTCTCTAGGTATTGAAGAATAAATTTAATTTCCTTTCCTTCAAGATAAACTAGTGTGCAGTAATTTATGAGGACCTAGCTCAGTTTCTGTATTTTAGAAGGGAGAGCCACCCTGCAGGGAGACCTAGATAAGTTGGAAGAGTGGGCTAAGAAGAACCTATGAAATTCAACAAGGACAAATCTTGCACCTGGGAAAATATAATCCAGGAGTGCAGCACAGGTTGGGATCCACCTGGCTGAAGAATAGCTCTGTGGAAAGGGCCTTGGGGGTCCTGGTGGACAACAAGCTCAATATGAGTGAACAGTGTGCTGTAGTGGCAGAGCAAGCCAAGAGGATGCTGGTTTGCACCAGCAAGGGCATCAGCAGAGATAAAGATGGCATTATCCTATTCTACGCAACACTTTTCAGGCCACACCTTGAATACTGTGTTCACTTTTGTCCCCCACTATACAAAAGAGAATGTAGACAGGCTGTAGAGGGTCCAAAGAACAGTCACAAAGATGATCAAAAGACTAGGAAGCCTGCCATGTGAGGAAAGGCTGGCAGAATTGGTTTTGTTCAGCTTTATAAAAGAAGGCTTAGGGGAGACCTCATAAACATATTCCAGTATTTAAAGAGTGGCTACAAAGAAGACAGAGACTTCCTTTTTACAGGAGTCACGTGAAAAAGACGAGAGGTAACCATTGCAAGTTCCTCCTGGGGACACTCCAGCTGGACTCTAGGGGGAAATTTTTCACAATGAGAACAATCAGCCATTGGAATAATCTCCCCAGAGAACTGGTGGATTCCCCAACACAGGACACTTTTAAGATTCAGCTGGACAGGGTGCTGGGCCATCTTGTCTAGACCATGCTTTTGTCTAGATAGAGCTTTTTTCAAGAAAGGTTGGACCAGGTGATCCTTGAGCTGCCTTCCAGGCTGGTATTCTATGATTTCAAATCATGATAGATCATTAGTCACTACTAGCAAAGGCCTGTTCTCTCTAACCTTTGTCCTTCTTCTTTTAATCAGAATCAGAACCAAAGCTGTTGACACTTAGAAGAGGGGAGACTGCATGACTAACATGTAAGAGAGTATTCTGCTTCCCATTGGTAATATACTTCAGATATTTCTGGAGTTCTTGTGAAGAGTTATCCAAGAGAAGGTAAGTAAAGGAAGTATTTTCTTTTGAACATACTCTTCAGTCAAACTTTCTAAGCTAGGAGAACATCCTTACTTTCCAGCAATCAGGTAAGCTACCATAACTACATGCAATCACAAGAGTCTTCAAAAGCAATTCAACTTAGTTATACTGAAGGACAATTTGATCCCCTTTTTCTCTTTTTTGTATGCTTATTGTGCTAAGAACAGAGTTTTACAAAAACAGTTCTCATGGATTCTCACCCTAAAAACTGAGAAGTAAATATATACTGAACATTCATTTTACACTCAAAAGCTGCATCCTGAACCGCTGAAAAGGACATACAAAATTTAACTTCAATATTTATCCCAAAGAAGAATATCCTGTTCTTGAAGCAAAATTATAGACACAACAACTATACATAAGCACAGTTTAGGTAAGCGTTACTAAAATTGAGTTGACCAGAGTCTTCTAGATACGTTTTATTTCAGTTGTCTTCTGGTTCCCATCTCCTAGGGATTGAAAAGAAGTTTCACAGGTTCTATGTCCAACTATTTAATTGTGCTGAATCTTAAACATAGTAAAATGTGGGCTACAGAGCCAGCTATGATGGATCTTAGCTTCGATAAATAAATGGAAGGCAGCAACGGAAAACAATAGGAATAAAGAGGAAGAATGCAATACTAGAAGGTGCTGTCAGCAAGGGTGACATTAAATAGACGATTACAGAAGTTCAGTTCACCTGGGCCTGGATCAAAATCAAAACCCGCTGGTGTATGACTCATCACTTTGCCAAACAAGAACAGACCCCAGGCTCCAGGAAGTCATCAGGATCAAATGCTTCAGTGCAAAGCACAGAAGCCTGACGGTAGGCAAACAGGATAAGTTGGCTCTTGTGAATCCATCTATTCTCACTTAATTATAAATCACTTTTAACTTGATGTGTACAGTTTCATACATTATGTATTTTTTATAGTTTTATGTATTTTTAAAATTTTAACATGAGTGCATTTTTAAAATAATTTTAATAACTTTTAATCTAACTCTTTACAGTGCAATGATGCTGCCGATTAATTTACCAAAACAGAGTCATATAATTAATAATGATTTAATTCATATTGCATCTCATAATGCTTAAGAACCCTGCAGTTTTTACCTAACCTTGTCCAAAACTCTAGTGTAACAATTTCATTCACTCTTTTGTATTTTTTTCTTTTTTTAAACTGAGGACACAGTTCAGTGGCAGGCTTTCCCCTGGTTTTAATGAGAATCTGATCAGCACTAATTAAAAATGTTCAGAAAGTACTCTCTGAACAGTAGGTGGTTCCTATCTTGTCTAAGTTTAGCAGATGAAAAATTAGCTCCTTAATTTAAGCCTGTTACCTTTGATCCCTACAGGGTAAATGTACAGACGCACATCATGGAACGGCATTACTCCATTCTAAGAGACCTGTATAATGGTAGGATTCAGCTGTAGATGATGACATCTAAATTCAGGTGTCAATAGGTAAACTAGATGTCCAAGCTCTCGTTATATTGGATCATTATGGACCTATTGTCTGAAACCGCAAAACCATTTTACAAAACCATTACATAAAAAGAGTATCACGTTAAATTCTGTTTAGATGCCCAATTTTATCTCTGTCTTGTAATGAAGAAGGAAAATTAAAAACACAGCCCTTAAAAAGCTGTTTAGCCTAATCTGGATATGGAAGCATTATTACTCATTAATCATAGCCTTGTAGTTATTTGATAGCCTTGTAGTTATTGTGTGGCACTGTTCCAAAGAAAAATGAAAATTGCTTTGTGCCTTCATTTCTTTTCAATTCCACTCCAGCTCTGGATCCCCTGTTTTCATAGTGTTTAGTCTGGAGATTATTAGAAAAACTCTGCAATTTTTTTTATACTTCAGTCATTAATACATACTTGACCTTTGAACCCTTTGAACCCTTTATTCTCAGATAAAATAGAGCTGTACGTGAATAGACATATGTTATGAATAATTAAAATGCATCTGTAAAACTAATTCTCTTGCAGATACATCTATTCTCGCTTCCACAGCAAGCTGGTGTGATTTAGTGTAAGATCAATCGAACCACTGCTCTGCCTTCATGTTGCATGGATTTAGTGAAATAGATAAGGCATGTTCTCACCTCAGCAATTTCCGGGAATTATTTTCCACCATACATTACTTTGGTGAGCTCATTTTTTTTTCATAAATGTTTCTGGCTCCTGAAACCATGTAACAGCTTCCCCATTAGCTGAAAGTTTATTCTCCACATAACATCTCTGGGAAATCCAACAGAATCTTGTGCCATCAGGGTCTTGTGCCATACCACTTCCAACCAAAGTAAAAAATGCTCTGAAGCTTAATAGTTTGGAATGGATCTGCTTTGATAGTCATTAGCTGTACATCTGGTCAAAACACTTTCCACACGTTCATTGTTGGAAAAGAAGTTTGCAAAACTATAACCCATGACTCAATGGAATATTAGTAAAATGTTTCAGTTATTCATCGCCATTTAAAAATGTCCATGTGGGTTTGTCAGTACAGCTTTTGAAATGTAACAAATTAATATCCTTACTTTGTCTTAATTTGTGGACAGATGGTATGAAGAGGGCTGAGTGATGCACAGTGCTGTCCCTCAGCTTGTCAAGACTTATTTACAGCACAGGAGCCATCCTCTGATGGCTGATTATCTGCTTCATTTAGTAGAAGTGAAATTAACCTCTGGTTTCTGTGCTGATGACTCAGCAGGTAGTGCACCAATAATGCAAAAAATAGTACCAGAAAGACATTGGTCTTCAACCCTAACAAGGACCATTAAAGAGCCAAATTGCTTTATTAGACCCAGGAGATAGAAGCAATCATTTCAGTCTACTAACTGGAAATAATAAAGTCTGGAAAAAAGGAGAAGAAAATGAGTTTTCTTTCCATGCATGACAAAAAAATGCATTATTTCAGGTGATTTTAAAAAAAAAAACATAATTCTGTGGTTAAGTTCATTGAAAGCAGATCTGTGTACTGAAATTGAAAAATCAAGAAATATAAAAAAAGTTATACATTGTTTCAGCTCCTGTGGCTTTTTCTTTTTGGGTTGTATTATGTGGTACAGAATATTATGCACAATGTATCTCCAACAGGAGTAATCTTAGTTAAACAGCTTGATGTTAAGTACACCTGATGTATGATTCTTTATGCTGGATAATAATATAACAGCAGTAATAATCCACCCGGAAACGCACATTAAACGCTTTCAAAAATGTAACCTCTTTTGAAAGGTTTTTCTAGTGATAGCGTTTATTAGCTCACAATGGAAATTCAGCACAGAGGAAGGCTAATGATGAGCAATATTAAACCTATTTAATTGAGTGCGCTGAGAAATACCTGTCTCTCAAGGGCTATCTGTCAACAGGAGGAAAGGATTGGCTATTTGAAATCAGATTTACATTATATTTCTGCAAGAAAAGCTCCTATGGCAACTCCTTTTGCATTATATTGTGTTGTATCACATGACATTTACTTCATCTGACAATATTCTTTGAAAGTCATGTGTATGATGGATCAGAAGTGTTAAAAAGAAAACAACTTTTTTTTTTCTTTCATGCTGAATATACACAAAGTGCTCCAAGTAAGAAAGTATTGATTACCCATGGGTAGTTTTTGAGAGCAGGTATCAAGTGAGAGCAGGTATCAAGCATGATCATATTCAGAAGAGCAAGTGCTGGGATAAACACTAGATGGGAGATTAAACAAAGATTTTAAAGATTTTCTTGAAATATTAAAAAATATATATATATGTAGCACACTGAGGAATTCTTGTTATGGAAATAGCTTACAGATGTTTGTTCAAAGGCTTTGACTCATCATTCAGATGTCTTTTTAACCCCTCTTGGTCTTCAAAAGCGGAAGCACTTTCATTACTGCAGATTCTTTTCTGAAGGAAATGTTAATATTTTTATCACACATTTGTCTATGCCTACATGTTAAATTGTCTGTTGCTTGTTCCTGGACTGATTGTGATTTAATTCCACCAAACAACTGCCACAGAGTAAGACTTTGGGCAGTTAAACTAGGATAGCACTCAATGCTTCAATACAGTAAAGCATCACTGAAAGCTGGAATCACCTTTAAAAACATTATCAGCTGCAGGAAAAATAAAAGGTAAAAAGCACACGCTTTTTCTTGATGCCAGGCTGCTTTCCATTTTTGCCATTTCTCCTCTAAGACCTCTTGCCCAACTGAAAAAAAAATAATAAAAATTGTAGAAGTCTTTCCCTGATTAATTTAGTCAAAGCTCCAAGACCAAAAGGTGGTGTTTGAGGTGAGACTCAGTTGTTCAGGGGAATTTGCTGAGCAATAAGTTTTGGGTATCTGCACAGGGCAGCATGGTAAATGAAAATTTACTTTGCCTTCAGAACACAGGTATAAAGAAAGAATCTCTAGTATAGCTTGCAAGTAACTCTCTATTTCTTTGTACCCCAGACAGGCTGACCTGGACTGAAAGATACACCATCAGTTCTGGAAATGGATTGGCTCCAACTTAGTATCTAGCTTATTCCTCTCCTGCTGCAGCCATGTTCCTTACTATGCAGGCTATTTTAACCATCTGTGCTAACTACTGTCTCATGACTGAAGTGAACAATGCTGAACACAATGTCACAATGTGATTGCAAATCTGAGATCTGGGGGCAATTCTGGACTCAGGAGAGCACTAGATCTTGAGAAGAGGCTTTTCGGGAGGAACGTTTTTACCACCTGTCTCTTCATGGAAACCAAGAGGTATTTCATTCATATTTTGTGAAGGGAAGACATTTCATAACCATTCCGTATTATCATAGAATCATAGAATCACTAAGGTTGGAAAGGACATCCAAGATCATCAAGTCCAACTGTCAGCCTAACATCACCATGCCTACTAGATCATGTCCTGATGTGACACGTCTACACAGTTTTTGAATGTCTCCAGGGATGGCAATTCAACCACCTCTCTGGGCAGTCTGTTCCAATACCTTACTACTCTTTCCATGAAGAAGTTTTTCCTAATATCCAACCTAAACCTCCCCTGACACAACTTGAGGCCATTCTCTCTCGTCCTGTTGCTTGCTACTTGGGAGAAGAGACTGACACCCTCTTCACTACAACCTCCTTTCAGGTAGTTGTAGAGAGTGATCAGGTTACTCCTCAGCCTCCTCTTCTCCAGACTAAACAACCCCAGTTCCCTCAGTTGCACCTCATAAGATTTGTTTTCCAGTCCCTTTACCAGCTTCGTTGCCCTTCTCTGAACACGCTCCAGCAGCTCAACGTCCTTCTTATATTGAGGGGCCCAAAACTGGACACAGTACTCGAGGTGAGGCCTCACCAGAGCTGAGTACAGGGGGACAATCACTTCCCTACTCCTGCTGGCCACGCCATTCCTGATGCAGGCCAGGATGCCACTGGCTTTCTTGGACACCTGAGCACACTGCTAGCTCATGTTGAGTGGGCTGTCAAACAGTACTCCCAGGTCCTTCTCTGCCAGGCAGCTTTCCATCCACTCTGCCCCAAGCCTGTAGTGCAGCCTGGGGTTGTCATGACCAAAGTGCAGGACGCAGCCCTTGGCCTTGTTAAATCTCATACAGTTGGCCTCGGCCCATCGATCCAACCTGTCCAGGTCTCTCTGCAGAGCCATCCTACTGTCAAGCAGACTGACACTGCCTCCCAGTTTGGTGTCATCTGCAAACTTACTGAAGGCGCACTCCATCCCCTCATCCAGGTTGTTGATAAAGATGTTGAACACCACCAGTCCCAAGACCAGTCCCTGGGGAATGCTGCTAGTGACCAGTTGCCAACTAAGTTTAACACCATTCACCACAACTCTCTGGGCCCGTCCTTCCAACCAGTTTTCTATGCAGTGAAGAGTGTAGTACTAGTCCAAGCCATGAGCTGTCTAATGTACCTAAACTTTTCCTGGTAGCAAAACACTGCCATACTGCATTTAACTATTGTCCTATTTATGTTAGATCTCTATTATATATCCCACTCCCTGCATTTCTTCTTGATTTTGTTACATCCTTTGGGGTTCTTCCACCTAAAGTTTGTCATGACCAGAGTTTTTACAGCTGAAGAGATGATATCTCCCCCTGTGTATCTGGTGTGCCATGCCATGCCAACCACTCCTCACTGAGACGTCTCCCTCTTACCACAGTCCTTCCCATTTAATAGACCACCTGCTCCAAACTTTTCTTTGGCAAAGTTTCCTGTCTGTCTAAGCACCATCTTTTTTCTCTCTTTTCCCACTCAAATCAGTCCTCTTTTACTTTCCGTACTGTCAGTTTTCTTCTCAGTCAATTCTTCTGGTGAGTCACTTATTCTGTTCATGTCTAAGAACTTCATTAGTCCTGCCTCTATAGGATTCAGTCCTGGCACCGTCTTCCCAGATGTTAATCCCTACATTTGATCATATTTTTTCTGTTACCACAATGCATAAGGAATACATTAGTCACTGATGAATGCATTGGACTGCAACAAACAAAATTAGCACCATCTTCAAGGTTGCACACAGATTCAAGTCACATTCTGAAAGTTACACACAAATCTTCTGCTCTCAGATGGACTGCAGATTCCTTTCTGTCTTTGAACTCGCCATTCCTTCCAACTAAGAGCAGGAAAGAAATTAAGTCTCAATAATGATTACACATCAGCTTCTCGTGGGAGCCCCAAGAGAAAAATCTGTCATTTCACTTCAACATTTACTGTAGCAGTATTGACAAAGTGTCCCTGTGCCACTAGCTCAGAGCACTGGATGTATGCATATCTTCACCAAATGTGTGAACAAGAGCGATCCTCATTCACTGCAACTTCTTTAAGGACTGTATTCTGTTCTTGTTCAATATAATGTCAGTTTTGCCAGATATTCAAATTGAACTACACTCTGACCCTAGCAGAAGGAAAGTTTGTTCTTAAACTTTTCAGTTTCCTAATGATAAAATGGCTTTCTACAGTGCTGAATATTTAACCTCATAAAAACTGATGAAAAGCACACAATGCCACTCAATAATTTCCAGCAATAGTACATATCACATATATTTGATGCATTTTGTCTAAACTAAAACTAAACCAATTTTTTGTGTGTGCGTGAAGTCCTTTTTGATACAGCTTTTCTGCTATTTAGTAAGACTTTGCTTGTCCCTTGCATTTTATTTTTTTTATTTTTTTAGAAATACATGATATAGAATAGAATGTGATCCTGTGTCCTGGAATTCTTGCAGCAAGAAGCTTACTTAAAATAAATAACATCCACTGTTTGCCAGAGCATCTTGAAAATGTAGTTGTCTCTCTGCAATGTTCTTAAGGTCACAGGTAGCCATCCCTTCCAGGAACTGGGTTTTTTATAGTTTCTTTTTTTCCAAGATGTCTAGGGTAAATACAAAAATAGAGTTCCATAATCCCTCAGACTGTCAAAGTGACCCACACTTCTTCAATTTGTATTGAATGCCACAATGAAGAAATTGAATACTTTTCAGAGAATTTCCTGTGCAGGACACAAGACAGGTCTGTGGACATTGTCCCAGCCATGATCTCAGGCACAAAACTCATATTTGTGCTTCTAGTCATGTATTTAATGTCAGACCAAGCTCCAGACAATGGGCAGCCCATGATTCTACACCTGTACAGCATGCAGCTAAATCTCCCAAAAGAGTTCTCCATCAGATACTCCTTGCATTTATTTATTTATTTATTTATTAGCATTTAAACATTAACAAATTGCAAAATTTATTTGGAATGTGACCTAAGACAGTTGCTGTAGTGACACTTTCCAAAACATTATAGAAATATAGGCTGCCAATTTTTTTGGTCACAAGCTTTATCGAGACTGTTAGTTACTCTGTTAGTAACTCTTCCAACATACAGTATTTAACTGAGATAGACTGCTTAATCCTTAGTCTTTTAACGGTACCAACAGTTACTAATTCCATAAGCTCTCTTAGAAGTCATTATGACTTAGCATCTATGTTTTTATCTAAACAAAACCCATAGAACTGAAAAGCCAGGAACAATGCATAATATCACTTATCAAGATAAAGAAAAGATGCAGCAGTGTAATAATTGAGTTGTTCTCTTATGTAAAACTAATTAAATTCCTGCATTTTAAAATTAATCCAATGCTTCTTCAGGTTTGAAGCGGTTTTTTTCAGATAACGTTGTGTGCTGCACTGCAGACTCTGGGGAAAATAAGGTTTTCAGTCAAAAAGCAGGACTAAAAAAAATTCACACTTTTAAAATAAAACACAAACATGTCAAGCCCAAAGTTGTAGAGCTTCCCAGATATATGGGAGGAACACTGTTCACATTTTGAAGGAGGGGGGAAATGACATTTTTAATAGGTAAACACTGCTTAATACTAAACGCACAAAGAATTTTGGAGAAAAAAAAAATAGTACTATATAGCTTCCCACAAAACTCACTTATCTACAGGGCTTCAAGGTCACATTTCTTGTTATTTGTCTCCTGGAGCCATGTTTTTTTTTCTACTGCCATGTCCACCTTGCCAGAAAGGATGATATGTCTTCTGGCAATTAGAACATTTCCTGAATTAGACAATGGTCAACCACATCAAGAAGAGATGGAAATCTGGAAAACGTCTTCCTAGCAAGTACTCCACCACAAGAAGCAATTATCTGTACCCTGAGTTAATCAAGCTTTTAAGTAGGTTCTGAAAATGAATGAGGTCTAATACCTGAGCATCAAATGTCCTTAGGCAGCACACATATGTCTAAGGACTAGAATGATGGTTTCCAAAACAAAAGTAGCATGTAGGTCACAAGCAGGAACAGAACTCAAGAAAGTAAGCATGAAATTTTTGCATGAATCCCAGTTATCTACAACGTCTAGGGCAAACTTATCTGGAGAGCTTTCCTGAACATCCCTAAATGATGCTTTCACCAGCTTTAAGATCCTTATGTTTTAATTCTTACACTAGTTCTCCTTATATACGCTTTGCCTCTCTCCAACATACTTTCTCCATAGTTTGCAATGCTAATTTGTCATGGTTCAGCCCCAGCCAGCAGCTGAACACCACTCAGTGGCTCGCTCGCTCCTCCCCCTGGGTGGGATGGGGAGGAGAATGGGAAAAACAAAGGGGAAGCCTCCTCTAGTTGAGATAATGACCGGTTTAATGGGCCAGCAAAGGAAGAAGGAAACAACAACAGCAGTTGTTATAGTTATAATAGTAATAGTTATAATGGGATGTAAACAAAGGTGATAACAAAGAGCAATTTACCGATCCAACAACCAGTCCCATGGACCAGACACTCAGCCCCCAGTCAGACTGTCTGGGAGCAGCACCAGCCCACCCCTCCCTGGCCAGCCCCCTTTTATGGGAAGCATGACATCTCATGGTATGGCATAGCCCTGGCCAGCTCGGCTCACCTGGCCTGGCTCCTTCTGAAAATTAACCCTACCCTGGCAAAAACCAGGACTTAACTGTACATTGCTTCTGTTCTGGGTCTTCTCTATTGCACTCCCAAACAAGAACAGGGCACAATTTTTGCTTATTCAGCTTTCAAGTCGCACTTTCTCTTCACAGAAATAGTTCCGTTGACTCGGACTAACTTTTCTGTCCTATATTCTTGTTATTTTTATGTTTATCAAAATGTATACCAGAAACATTGCAGTTCAGTTCAGACTGACGTTCCCAGAGTCCACAGCTACTCACACCACCACGGTGACAAGTGCACAACCCATTTTTTGCCTACTCTCCATACTTACAGTCATGAAGGTTAGCGATTTTTCCTCAAAATTTGCCATAGTTCAAATTCAGTAAAGGCAACAAGGGTATAAATCAGGAATCATTTTCACCAGATATTTTCTGCATCATTTTTCACTGTAAACTTTCAAAGTACTATGTTCAGAATGTTTCCAAAAAGATTTCCTTATTCTCTGTTCGGTAACAGGTGTTATATAGCAAGGGAGTATTGTACATCATACATTTCTGGTGACTCCATTTTATTCAAGTGGTTTCCTTTCTCATCCACATGAATAATTGAAGTGGTAATGAAATAAAGACTCAGTCTATCACACATCTTGTTTTATAAGTCTGAGAGAAATCTCCCATGGATGCAGAGTTCACAGTACCAAATGTGCCTGTTGGACTGTTGAGCACCGAGGTACTGCAGCACAGCAACACGGGGGGAGCACTCCTTTTTTTGAAACAAGGTCCACAACATTAATAATGGTCTTCCTTTGTCTAGAGTTACATAGTAAATACAGAATGGTAGCTTTTTAAAATAACCATTAGCAAAACTTTTTTTTAGATAAATATTATTTCTACCAAAGAGAATTTAAACATTTCATTTGTAAGAAATCCCCAATTAAAGTAAATTTCAAGCTGATGTTCATGCATAGAAAACAGGTCTGTATAAGTACATACTTGGGACTAGTAAACAATAGCAATTATGATAGTTTGCACATTTAATCTTCTGAGGTGCTTTCAAGATATTAGTACATGAACACTGTAAAAGACACTGTGAAGCCTGTGAAATTCTGGGCTTCCCTTTAAATAGTTCAGAAAACTCCTCATTACCAGATTGTCTTCTTTCATTGATGATTATACAAGAATTAGCCCCAGTAAAACTGAGGTTAACTAAATACGGAAATTGTGAAATGGCATAATCTTTTGCCTGTTCAGCATACTGATACCTCCCACTTCAAAAGTTTGCTTGGGCAGGCAAACACTCAAGCTGAAGGAGACAAAAAGGCACACATATTTCTCTGGATTATGAAATTTTTTCTTCTGAGGACTACTTGACACTGGAACTTGTATCTTTTTGTGCATTTAAACAGTCCTCTTGTGATATTAGTTGGCTAGTCAAAGGACACAATTTAACATATTCTCCCCTGCCATTTTTAAAGACATATTCTTATAAATGGCTACAGCATTTGAGATGATAGATACTTTTCGGGGACTGCTGCCTTGTTACTAAGAAAACAGTTTCTGCGGTAAATTGTTTCCCACAGAAATAAAATCTCAAGTGTTTACTTAAAAGTTCAGTTTTATGAGGGAAAAAAAGGACTACATTTATTTTGACTACTTTTTGAGTAAAACATGAATGAAGAACAGGAATAGTGCTGGTTCTTTTTGACTGGAATTGTTTCTTCTTTTCTGCCAGCTGACTATCAGCTTTAAGAAAAACACACATCAGTAAATACATCTATAAGGCTAAATCTTTAAACACATTAGTTGGGTGTTCAGAAAAATTGTATATATTATGAGACTATTCTAAACGTTGGTAGCTTATAGAGAGGTAACGTGTGTGTGTGTGTCTGCGTGCGTGCGTGTGCACACTTGCATGTGTGCTAAAGAGAAGACAGATCTATAAATCTTCTTTGCTGGAGATGTAGATACAATTGTGTGATGGAGATGGAGCTTCCCTATGTTAACTATAGAAAAACTGTAAGAAGTTTGCTGAGAAAGATCCCAAGTAGAAGATGACTGATGCGTAACAGACTGATTCTATAGGGCACAGGCTGGTGCAAGAGCTCACTGGTCAGTAAATAAGATAAATATATTTCAGCTTTTTTTATATTTCCTCTCTGTCAGGAGGGAGGACACAGTAGGAGGACCACTCCTTCTCCATAATCCCATCACTTAAAGATGATCTTGCTGCTTGACCAAGGGAACTCCAACTGCATGGAGTAACTATTTCCTAACAACCATAACAGTCAATTCTTCAGATTTTACATTCATGTTCCTTCATGGATGAAGTTTTATACAGCTCAGAGAGACAAGTTGAAATCTATTCTCTCAGTCAATCTGGGCAATCAAAATGCCAAATTCCAAGCTTAAATAAAAGACAAAAAATTTGCATTTGAAATATATATTTAATTTTAATTATAAGATCCATTCCAGTTCACTCAGTTTAATATATTTACTTTTACAATCTGACAAAACTTCCAATTATATGGGTTCCCATCTTTCAAGCAAAAAAAAAAAAAAAGATGGAAAAAAATATATGACGGAAAAACAAAACACTTCCTATAATGGCAAATGCTTGCAGGAAAGGCAGATCTGTGATGAACTCTGATGTAAGTTAAATATATATTTAAATGTGTATCCTGCAGGTGGGGGTGAGGATCAGTCCTGAAGAGAGGTATTGGAGTCAGACACAGCCCCGGGATGGCTGGACATGGCAATGGGGATGGAGATGGTACAAGGCTGCCTGGGACGTGGGGCTGTGGATGGGTCCAACTCAGCAGGGCCCATGGCCAGGCAGGGCAGAGCTGTGGGGAGCTGGAGACCAGCCCTGCCAGGGCAGGGACTGATGGCTTTGGGAGCTGCACTGGAGTCCTGGGACATGGGGGACGCCCCAGGGGAGGGGGTCAGGGACAGTCAGGGCTGGCTATGCCCATAGGGACCAGAAGCAGAGGCAAGGCTGAATCTAAATGCACGCATTAGTCTCCTTTGCCAGATACTTTTCTGGCTTAACCTGTATGGCTGAAATTGTCTAATATCTTTCCTCCTGAATATACTGTCATGGTAATGAATAACTGTGAATACCTGAACCTTCAAGTGAAACAAGCAGTCATTATATTCCTCTAATTTGCTTAAGAAAAATTTAAAAAAAAAGTCTTGGCAAAACTTTTCTACTGAAAAACATGACTGCCATCCCCTAAATACATAACTTTTCATAAAAAAAAATTACATTTTTGGAAAGTTTTAATTGGAAAAAGTATCTCTGGCTCAACATGAAATTCCTAATTAAAAAAAGATGTTCATGTTTATGAAGAAGAGGGAGCAAGAGAGGATGAGGTATGTACAGAGAGAGAGAAAAAATTATTCCAACACAATCAATAAAACACTAGTTAGAGGAGATGAAGGAAAAAGGTGAACAGATGTCTGACTTTTTGTAGGGGTTTGCTATGGCTTACAATTTCTCAAAAAGCATAACCCCTTCTGTGGTGAGAAGATGTTAATTCAAAGCATTAAAAAAAATCTGAAATATTTTCATGTATGCTTCACTTAAAAAAATGATGATATTTCTAGAGAATCAAGCCACACATCAAAACTCTCTTGCATGCAACTCATACAAAATCCCATAAGACCAGCGTCCATCTTCTGCAGCCTCTGCAGCCTCTTCTGTATCACCTTCGTCCGTCACCCTGCTCAGCTCTTCCCAATACTTGAGACACTGGTGTCATTTTCAGCCTTTCTCCCTAGTTCTGCACAACACACCTCATCATCGCTTGTTACAAAAGACCGTCTCCCCAGTGAATGTGCAACCCAAAACCCAGCCACCCAGCCCAGGCTAATCCAGCCACCAGCTGGTAATTACTCACCTGGTTAGAAGCTCAGACACATTTCTGTTTCTTACAAAAAATAAATCTCTAGGGAATAATGGGAAAAGTAATGGAGGAAATTGGCTTAGGTTTCTAATATAAATATCTGGTTTCCACATGTCAGTTGAACTCTTCAGTCTTCAGCACATATTCTTCAATCATTCTGGCACTTCCATTTATTCAGATTAAACATTGGACTGCTAATTCATTCACTGTTACACCTCTTTTTCTACACAAAGTTGGTGGTTTCTTAATGCAAAAGTTACTTTCCAACAAGCATTGCCATGTCTCCTTAATGTATTTTCAGGAAAGCTGAAGAACTTTTGAGTAACTATCCACTGGGGAACTTCTGTATAAATATACACAGCCTGAATATTGCAACAGGACTCTGAGTCAATATTAAAAATTTACACTGGCGTCTCTGGATACATCACAAGTTCATAATGTAGTATATTGCTTAATTGTATCTTTTTATTGGAAACCACATTGCTTTATTATTAAGAATATTTTTATTATTAAGAATCTTCCACACTGAATCACCAAAACTATGAAAAACAGTGGCAGGCGCATGTCAATGAAAGGAAAAATCCCACTAACCAGCTTTATCGCCAAACAAATGCGAAGAGATGCAGGTAAATTGGGTAACAGAAGGTGTGCCATTATTCCTCATGAAATACCTCCCTTATTGGTAAACTTTTAGGCTACTGTACACAGAAATAATTAACAGAATATTTGCTAAAAATAACCTAATAAATGGTGATTCTGGTGTAGGGTAAGATGGAGAATCAAATCAGTCACTGTGCAGATTGAAATTTTGCAAGTCTGCATTGTAAGGATTCTTGCAGCAGCACCTTCAGTCAGATCAGGGACACTTTCCACACTGGGTAGATGGAAGTCCAGGAGATAAATACAATATGGATGTCAGCTTTTTTACATAAATGATGATGTGACTTGTTCTAGTTCTAGAATCTTATATCCATGGATTAAGCAGTTATTTTTATTTTTTTAACATGCACACTTAGAACAAAAAAGATGCTAACGGTGCTAAGAAACAAACAGCTGCTTTCTCCTTTCAAGCATTCAGTGGCAAAGCGCAGGCTGTACAGTATGGCTTTATTTTGTGCAGTTTGTGCCACACAAGCTCTATGTCAAAAAATATTTTCCTGATGTGAATAATATTAGCAAGCAGACAGGATGTGCTCTCAGAGAAACTGTAGGGTAGCCAGGTTTGTGCAACAAGGACTGAGAAGTGCCGCTTTAGAAGAAGAAAAGGAGTAAGACCAAGTTAAGAAAATGATTGTAGATATCACTTGGGGATCTCTGAGTGCTTAAGTGATGACCTGGCAGCAAGCCCTGCTGAGAAGGGAGGGTTTACTTCGGTGGTGACCTGGCAGCAAGGCCTGGTCAAAGGAAGAAGCTAAATCCCCAGGGGTAAGTAAGAGCCTGTTTGAAAGCTTGAGCCTGTTTGGAATCCTTGTCCTATTTATAAAGGAGATAAGGAGGGCTGAAGAGCAGCCCTTAAAGGTTGTATGAACTGTCAGGTAAGAAGACAGAATGGTGCACTTCCTTTATTCATGCTCCACTAGGCTGATCCTCAAAAAGGATTTGCTTCCCGAGATGCTGGCAGCCTGAAAAAGCTGCAGACCCTCTTGCCAGAATCTGCTTTTTAGTGCTGAGGGGCAGTCAGCAGGAGTGGGTGAAGGAAGCTTTAAATGTTTTATTAAAGCCACTTACTAGTAAAGGAGATTAGTAAATAGATTAGTAAATGTGCAAAGTACCATAGTGGTACAAGGAAGACCTAACAATTCAGCGTATTTTATTTGTCACAGATTTTCCTAGAGAAGGGAAAAGCTTTGGGCATGGCTCACCCTTCCTGGGATAAACAACTGAAACCAGAGTTTTGTTCATGTCTTCTTTTAAAAACAGGAAATTTGTTCCAGATCAAAAGAGTAAGTGTAACTCCAAAATTAAAATCTTATTTTTACTCAGTTTTCAGTACTGCAGCAGTCTTCAGCTGTTGGCTGACTATTCCACCATTAACAATTACTGTTCAGTTGTATTGAGTTACATTGAATTTGTAAGCCCATGACCCAGACTAGAAAATCCAACAGAACCTTAACCTGCCAAGTTGGCAGAGGAGGAAAGGGTGGAGAAAAAAATGTCCTTAAGGCCAAATTGCTGGTTGTAGTTGTCATAGTAACAGCATAGGGTGGGAGAGGGTCAATTTGAGCCAAGTAAGGTCAGCTTTGTGTTATGACACTGAAGTTTACTAGTCCTAAAGACCTGGTAAAACGTAAGGCAGAGAATATCTAAGTTACATCACTTGCAAGAGAGGCCTAAAGAGGGAAGAACAGAAATGCAAATAATAAACTCATTCTGATGATAAATTTCCCGTTATTTACAAAGCAGCATCCTACCAAAACATTAGATGGGCCATGTGCATCATAAAAACAAGGTCAAGAAAGCACTTCTAAAGATGATGGATAAAATGATACATATATACATAATTTATTAGTCTAGATTCAGAAAAAAATATCACTCCCATTCTGAAACACTTTTATGTGCACTTATATTGTACTTAATGCACTTACATTGTCTGGCATATACTATATAAAAGGGTAACTAAGGAAATGCCCAGGGTACATAGCACATTCCTTCTTAGAAGTTGACCTCCAAAGTACTGATCAAAACCCAGCATTACATCAAAAATAACTATACCAAGTGACCACCACACTGCATTCAGAGGATCCACTCATCTTCCAGTGGTAATTGGCCATAATTTCATAAAGTTTAGCAAATGCATTAGACCACTGAAACACTTTTGGAAGTGCAAATGACCCATTACGGACATAGAGTTTCAGCTAAGACGCACCTCACCTTTGAGCAGCCAACCCCAAATCACTGTTTCAAACATATAAGAGACAGCATATTCTATATGCCAAGTAAGGTATTACTAATGTCTTCAGGTGGAATAGATGTATGTTGTCCTGATAAAACATTCAGATCTCAATGTTTACACCATTTTGTTCCCAGCAGAATCAAAGCTGTAGATAAACATAACTTAAACAATGTTTGGTGTTAGTGTCCTGGTTTCAGCTGAGGGAGACTTAATTTTCTTCACAGGAGCTGGTACAGGGCTGTGTGTTGGATTTGTGCTGGAAGCAGCACTGATAGTGGACAGAAGTTTTTGCTGTTGCTGAGCGATGCTCACACAGAGCCAAGGCCTTTTCTGCTTCTCGCACCGCCCCGCCGGCAGGATGACTGGGGGTGCGCGGGGAGTTGGGAGGTGACAGGTGACCCCAACTGACCAAAGGGACATTCCATACCATATGGCATCACGCTCGGTTTATAAGGGGCTGGGGGAAGAGGAAGTGGGGAGGCAGCGGCGTTCAAAGTGATGGCGTTTGTCTTCCCAAGTCACCATTACGCGTGATGGAGTCCTGCTGTCCTGGGGATGGCTGAACCCCTGCCTGCCGTGGGCAGTGGGGAATGAATTCCTTGTTTTGCTTTGCTTGTGCACGTGGCTTTTGCTTTACCTGTTGAACTGTCTTTATCCCAACCGAGGTGTTTTCTCACTTTCACTCTTCTGATTCTCTCCCTGTTCCCAGTGTGGGGGAGTGAGCGAGCGGCTGCATGGTGCTCAGCTGCCGGTTGGGATAAAACCACAACAACCTTGGACCCTTTCTAGCCATGACAACACTGAGCAGTTCTTGGCATCTAGGGGATGCAGCTATAAAAGATCAAAGAAAAAGTGACTACAGGGTTGGAACGTAAATAATCAGATGGCAACCATTTTTTAATTAGATACAGAATTTCTTGGACTTGCTTCTTCATGAACGTCATGCCTTAAATGAACGTGTCTTAATTCAATAGTGATGAAAGATAGCTGAGAAACAAAAATGAATAATCAAATGGATATGAATTCACCATTGTACAGGAATGCATTTTTAAAATAGTGATTCAGATTTGAAGATGGAACTCGTAACTAAATGAGCAAGTTATTGATATGCTGAAGCATTAACATTAACACATAAAACAGTTTTGCAGGTGTCTTAGTCTTCTTATTTTATAAAAAAAATACAGGTTCCACTGAAGATGGCAAATTGCGGATAAAAAGGTATAGTAGTGTCTGCATCTATTAATGAATTACGATCAAATAGGAAACATTCTGTTCTCTTGACTTTTTCATCTGTATCAGTAGAGATAAATAAAATACGTTTTCTCTCTTAAATAAAATAAAGAAAAGGTTCTGCAGAGCTGAGCTGACACTGGTGTATATGGGAGGAATGCAGTAAAATAGGTTATGGCAACTGTGGCTTACTCCAGTACATTATGGACATACAATTATTGGGACAACTAAGAAAAATGAGTAAAAGTCAAATCAATGTATCTTTGTCTTACTGCTATGATCCACTTACACCTGTCAAATAAAAAGGGCCACTTCAGAAGAAAAATCAACAGAGCTCAGACCTGTTAAAACACTGAAGAATTATATATGAATTCTTACCAAAATACTAAAATGTGGCAAGAATAGCTGGAATTTGCTGGGAGCTGAACAATAATGACTGTCTGATGGTGATTACTCTAATCCATACTGAGAGATGGTATTCTGGGAGCTATGGAGCACCCACGAGTCCCATTGAAATCATCAGGAACTGTGCATGTTCATGTGATGAATAAGGATATTCCTGCTGCTACTATAATATCAGATTAGGTGCTCATATATCAAAATCAAATTTTGCCCCACTAAAGTCTGCAAAACAAACTCACACCTACAGTGCTTTTTCCCCAGGTCTTTTGCTGTCTACTGAGCTATGCAAGGGAAAAACCAAAATTCATTTAAAATAGAGGTATATTAAATTAAAAAAAAAAAAAAAAAAAGAAAAAAAAGACAAAGCTGCAAAAAGCATCCTTTAATTTAATTTCTTTTAATCCTGGTGTTCTTAAGTGTTTCTTGGAAAATAAAAGGTTAAACATTTCATACAAATATGATACTCAACAGATTGTATGATTTTACAGCTCAAGACTTAAATAAATATCTTGGTAAATTCTAGAATTGACAGAGTTTTGAATCTGAAAAATACTGAAAAATGGTATTTTTATTCTTCCTAGTATTATAGTATCAGTGTTAAACTATACAAATGAGACCAGGTACTCAAAGTAGCTGGGTACCAGCAGGTTATATTTCACATTATAATTTGCAGGATGTAACTGCAAAATCATACGAAAAATACTTTTAGGTGCACTGTTATTAATTCATATAAATTTTATTATAAATCTGAAAAGGAAAGAGAATGAATTGAACAATACATTTTCTGTACCTCCAGATTCACTAAAATCACAGTTCTACAAAATATGCAATAAGATTCAGAAAAATGTTACTTCTTGTACCTAAACTTCAATCAAACCTTAACCCTTATTTAATCCTGCCTCTATTCAGTCTTAATTCCTCTATGTGACATTAATGGCTTAAAAAACAGAAACACAAACCCAAGAACCCAATGCTAGTTATGTTGTTAGTTATGTTAATGAAAGAGGCAAAAGACTGTCCGAATAGATTGACACTGAACATCAGAAGCAAGCAGCTATCTATTTGTGTGTCAGTGGGTGAATAACAGCAAACTGCTTTTCTTTCCTAAACAAGCTAGGAAAATCTATATACCCCTTCCTACTTCACACGAACATAAATTAGTCAGGTATCCACTGAAACAAATGTCAAGTCATACAAAAATTGAGTATACAGCCTTTGTATTATTAAAAATATAAAGATAAGCTGAACAGGTACTACAATATGAGCTTGGTAAAGTTAAGTGTATAAGAATGTGAACAGAATTTTCATCTGGTTCCTGAAAATTTTTAAAACTATATCCATGGCATTGGCAACAATAATGTTTTTTCTTTTTTCCCTCCTTACTGCGGGCTATGCATGGCTGCTCACAATGTGTGATACTTTTTCATCATTGATGGCATTCAACTGCAGCTCTGAAGACACATTGCAACCTCAGAATCTATGTTGAAAAACAGGTCCATATTTTTATGTTAGACTAAATTTATCTTTTTTCTGATTACTTTTTCACTGAGAATTTTCCTTAAGAAATCTACAAATCCATTAACATAAAGGTTGAAAAACAATGAAATGCGATGGAACCAATAGATTTGAGATTCCAGGGAAACCTTGCTGTTTAGAAAAGCCTCCTTTTTCTTCTAAGTCTACTACAACCAGACTTTCAAATCCTGGAGACACTTTAATCATGAAACATAACTGTTCATGAGTATAATGCTGCCCACTTTCACAAATCCATCCCAAGACCCACAGTATTTGGTAAACTCCCAGTGCCACGTGTATGTGCAGCTTCATTTATAAAAAGAGAAAGGGAGAGAGTAAGCAAGTCATCTTCACAGTTTCAGGAAAGAGGGTGAAAAAATAAAGCCTAGAAAAGTAAAAGGCAAGGTAATAGTCTTGTTTGTTCATGTCTCACACCTGGAAGAACCTAACTGCCTCATCCTTAGTGTTATTGTTATGAATAAAGCTATCGATGTATCAAAACCCACTAACAGGAGTCAGATTTACAGGAATATACTGCAAAGCAGAATTGGAATATAGAACTGTAATTTCCTTAAGTAGTTTACAAATCAGAATGAAATCCAGTTCATCCTCCCTTTGCTTTCTAGCTAAGATCAAAGCTGTTGAACGGTATCATTTAGTATCAAAAGCCAAGGTCTGCATGTAAACCAAAGAATTAAATGTGCCCAGAACTGCTATGGAAGAGTCACTGTTAGTAAACTCTTAACTTTAAAAAAAAAAGAGTGATTGGAAGAGTGATTATGTACAAACCGGTCCTTGGAATGTCATTAAGTCCCAAACCATGCCCAGAAATCATTTGGGAGAGTGCCTGCCTGACACCAGCAGCCAAAAGCAGGCTAGCCATCATTCTCACAGTTCAGCAGCACAGATGACTGAACTCTACTAGACATTGTTTAATCTGATAAAATAGCCCTAAGGAAGGAATCCAGCAGCAGTGTGCTCCATTCATTACTGTATAACTTTGAGCCTCTGTATAACATGACAATCAGATACAGCTTTTCATTGACGTTATATTTACCTACAGACCCATTTTTACCAGTCTCACTTTCAATATGAATGACTGCTGAAGGATTAATAGCTGAGCTACTTCAACAATGCAGCGTTACAGATATGCTCAGACAGAATTACCAATTGGAAATACCTGTTCTGAGTTCCCTGCTGCCGATGCTTTGAAAGTGTGCTCATTGTAAAATGTCCTTCTTCTGTACCCCAGGCCTACCAGCACAATGGATTGCCCACAGGGGCACAAAAGGTGAGAGTAAACTGTTGGTGAGTTCAGGTTTCACTGATTTGTATGCATCAGACACTGAAATGCTGCAGCTATGAACACACACACAATACTCCTCATGCGTCTGAGGTCTGCCACAACAGCAATATTTGAGCACTCCACTTTAATGGATTGCCTTCTTTTTCACAGTATTTTCACTCTCTTTCTGGGAAACTGGAAGATCTTTAAATGAAGAGGTTTCCAAAGGCTAGCTTGCCTAGGGTGACACTAAGATTTCAACTCAAAACTCAAAACTCTCATACGATTTTTTAAACTATTGTTTTCTCCACATAAGTATTGCCCATTTCCTGCATGTCAAGTACATACAGATACCTGTACACATACATATACCTACATAGAAAAACTTTCCCTTTCCCAATACCACAGAGTTTAAAAACAGAGAAAAGACATTGATCGTTAATGTTTCATATCTAATTCAGATTGCAAATCTGTCAATTAGTCAGTGAAACATTGTTCATAATTTAGAAGAATAATATATAATATATAAAATTACACTGTAAGAACAAAAATTTTTAGAAAACAAGTTTTTACTTTAGTTGTGAGTGTTTCACAATTAATTTAATCTCTGTAATTTAAAAAGAAGGAAAAAACCACCTATGAATTTTCATGTCTTTTGTGGAATAAATTATGACTGTTTATTTTACAATCACAATTAATTAAGAAATTATTTTTATCATTATTTTTGATCATATAACCTGAGAAATTTTACCTTTTTTTTTTCTTTACATTGCAAATTACTCATTCAAATGCTACATGGCAAAACATAGTGTATGGTCTTAAAACATAAATAAATAAACTCTACTAATAAGAAAAATGTGTACAGATGAGAAAAATTCAGGGCAATGAAACCACACGTGACAGCTAGTAAGAAGACATAAGAATATCAACATAACTCATCTTTTATTCATTTTCTCTGAAGTAATTATATTATTCAATATATTTGATAAAAAATACTAAGTCAAATTTTCTCCTTTTTCCTCTTCAACTATGTGAATACAAACCCTCAATTGTAGTCACTGCCTGGAGCCAAGCTGGTATCAATATATCATAAAGGACAACACCATACAACAGTAGACAGAGCATAACAACCGTTCTAAATTATACACAGTACAAAAAAAAATTGGACCATACAACCTTGCACTCTGCTTGTTACTAGTATTAATGTTACTGCACTTCCTTACCTAAAAAATACCAAGATGTAATCTCTGAAAACATATGTCCTCTCAAGCTCCTACACATGCCCATGTCTACTTAAGTCCGCCTCAAACTAGCAGAAATCAGAAAAACAGGATTTATAAAGGGAGGAAAACATTTCCTCTGCAGTCAAGAAGTTCTCTCCTCCGCATAATCTTATCCAGCCTTTTAGAAGAGAAGTGTGACCATACCAGGCAATTGAGAGAGGCTGTAGGGAATATCTTAAATTTACAACTATATTCCTTCTCTTTTGTGAATATGAAACCCAATTTAATGTCACATCAGATACGAAAAGTCCCCTCTGCCTCAGTCTTCTCCAGTCACTGTCTGTACTGCAGCCCCATTCATGCTAATATGATGGAAGCCAGGAACACTAAACGTAAAACCAGCTACCAAAGTACATCTTTTGTGTGTTCTTCACCTGGCAGGGCAATTAGTGAACAGTTCTTGTGAACTCTTCAATGCTTGTAGTGGATTTATTTTGGCATGAAAAATAACCCACTGAGCATGTCTGCTCTGGAGTGACATGACAGGGAACAATGAGGTGCTACAGACCAAGAAAGAAGACTGAGAAAGCTTTGTGAAGTCTTGCTCCTAAGAGCTCTTCCCTTCTTCTGTATTAGTGCCTCACTTGCAAAGACTGGCTGAGCCTTTTATTTTCAGCCTTGGAATTAGCTGCTGCATTTCACAGCTATAATAGTCTTTATTGATAGTGATATGCAGTGGATAGTTCTCTAGACCCACTGGAGTGATGTTCCTCCCCTTTTTCCTGGCACTAAGCTGGGCATTCTGCTGGGAAACAGCACATAACAAGAAAGTGCCATTCTGGGTGGTCACTGAACAAGGATCCTGGTGTGCCCATGGTGTGTATAAGCAAGAAAGTGTGATTTATTTTTTTTTTTACTTTTCTCTCATTGATACCACCTAATCTGCTTCCCTGACTTATGTCATGGTTAAGTTCCTCCATTTAATGAAGGAATTTTTATTAGAATGCCCTTGCTATGTACCATCATAGCTGCTAGCTGGCATTGCAAATCACAGAGATGGATAAGGGAAAGTATAAACATGAGCTTTGCTCTTGTAACAGATTGAGTAGTTCAGTACAGGGAGTTGCAGCTGGCCTGAGACTTTAGTTATTTTACTTTTGATATACAAGCTGATATATGCTTTACACTAGAAATGAAAAAAGTGATAGTCACCAGTCTGCAACATTTTTGTTGTTCCTCTTATTGCTATTATTCTTCCTTTTTTAGCTAGCGATCAGTTGACCAGCAGGTCTGCTGTTACTCAGCTCACTAAAATTTATATTGCAAGCAATTGCAAGAAATTGCAAAGCCTAACCCTGCAAAACAAAAGTAAATGCCTGCTATGCTGTGAAAATACTGAAGCTAATGGTATTTGTTTGTCTGTACTACAAAAAAGCATAATAAATCTGAATTCAAATATGCTGTAAACATGTGGATCAACTACATCCTAATAATTAAAGAAGATACATTTGTCTAGGAATACATATTTCAGAGGTGTTTGCAAATGAGACTTTAATGATGAAAGAAACCATAAATAAACCATTCTTATAAAAATATGGAAGACGGTTATTACTTTTTTCTTCACTGGTGTTAAAATAACTCAGACTCCATTAAAAATGGAAGATAACTGATGCACAGTGGGAGTAAGCCGGGGCATATAACTGCTGTTTCCCTGGAACTAAAAAATGCTAACGGAATTGGCACTGAAAAGAGCAAGCTTTAAAACCTGAACAAAAAGAATATTTACATCCTTCATGCTTAGAAAGAGACCATATTAATTGAGGGGTTTTTTTCTGAGGGAAGCAGAAGTAGGAAAGAATGACAAAGACAGTGTCAACAGCCAGCCCCAAGCCAGGAATGTACAGGCAAACAGTGCGTAAGGAACCGAGGGAACCTGGGCTTCATACTTCTTCCAGATGCAAGAATCAGATTTGGAAAAGGAAACTGAGCTGTTTTACCAGTGAATTTTCCATTGTTCTCCCATCTCTAATATGAGCATTTCAGTGCTTGCATCATCCTGCCCACGGTTTTGTTGATAAATTCACAAATACTAAAAAAAAAAAACCAAAAAAAAACTTGTGTAAGCTGGATATGCTGAATTGATATAATTTACTGGATGCAAAATATATTTCCTGAGATGCATAGAAGATCAGCCTTGATCACTATTAGTGCAGACCTATTCCAAGCTTCCTAAATGTCCATGAGAGCCTTTCAGTGAACTATATGTGGGGTTTTTCTGCTTCAGCTTTTCATGTTTGGCTTTTGTCTCTTACGATAAAATCAGAAGCAGTGCAGCAGCTGTAATTTTTTTAATTTTGATCTCACTTTTTTGCCAGTTTTAGTAAGCCAACTTTAGTTAACATAAAATTCTCTTTGCCAAAAATTCATTTGACTGTATACTAGTGAGTAGTATTTACATTTCAGGAACCTAATTTTCTTGTTTTAATGTTTAAATTAGAAAAGCAATTTTCTGTAAGAGACATGTAGATACAGGATCAGAAGAGGGCACAGTAATTTTGGACCCATGACCAATAGGTGACAGATGATAGCTAGCAATTGGTGGCAGCATGTGAAACCATGGGAAATTCAGGAGTCAACATCTGTTGTTGTTGTGGGGCTACCTCACGAGGGTCAGACCACAGTCAGTTTTCACTGGCAAAACTGGTCTCCTCAGAGTCTTTCTTTATTCAGTGGGGAGGGAAAGTGCATGCAGAGAGTTATTGAAAACTTTTAAAATTAGGCTCCAACTCTAAATTTCTCTGCAAAAGCTTCTCTCTCTCCATTAACCCTAAAAAAGCCTGGCAGCTCTGCACAGTTTTGCAGGCCCTGTCCAAGCCCAAACTAAAGACAGTCTCATAAGTGTTATTCTTCAAAGTGTTTATGGGCATTAGGAACACAAATCAGACTGGCTGTCAGTAGGTACTGTAGAAAGTGTTCCTTTTTTATTATAAATATTTAAGCTTTGAGAGAGGTAATTTCAAAGCAACAGGACCCTGAGGAGTCCCACATGGAACTGCTAGGATTACTGAATGGATTAAGAAGTGACCATGCAGATTTCCAGTAAAATAACTAATCAAATAAATAAGTATGGGAATACTACCTACACAAAGACAATCACTTCCTCAATAACAAAATCTTTAGGCTGAGGAATGTTTGTGATATTTCAGTACAAAAATCTACTCATAAAGACTAAAAGTAAGAAGGATGTTTAACTTCCTTTTCAATATCTTACTGAAGAGAGAGATTTAGACTAATGATTTTGCTTGCTTGCCTAGGCTCCTGACCTTCAGTCTTCTCCCTTGTTTGTCCTAAGATTAAATACTCAAGCTTCACCTCTTCCACAAGAATTAAAGCTTCCTCTGCAAATCAGCAAACTAAAATTTCCCTTGCTGATTCAGAGGTAAATAAAAAGAAGGCATCCAATGGGGTTGGGGGAGGGAAGAAGGAAAAGCAAAAAAAGGAATTAAAAAAAAAGAAGAAGAAAAAGAAGCAGCAGCAAAAATTATCTCTGTTATCTGCCTTACTTTTTCTGGCTTAACATACAGATATTTTAATGTCATTGAAGTAAAAAATTAAAAATGCTAGCATGTCTGAGGATAGTCCACAACCAGAAATGTACTTGTCCACAGGGAGCTAACTTCATGAGGAACATCAATCACCTAAAGGTATTTCATTCTAATTGCAACAAGATCTTGGAAAGGTCTGAGAGTCATCATGCTGCACAAATACACTTCACATTGGGAAAGCATCAAGTACAGATAAAATTGAAAACTGCAAGCATCTGTGCCTTACAGACATTAGGGATAGCTTTCAAAAAATTTCAGACAAGATGAGCATCAGAAAGAAGATTCTCCTATTAGTATTCCTAGCAGCATTCTCAGCTCCAAGAATGCTCACACTCCTCATGCTACAAAACTGGAAGGACTGCAGTTTATTCTACAGCAAACCATCCTAATAAATGGTGCTGAATAAGTCCTCCTAGGGCTACACTAATTTCTATGACTGTGAGCAAATTAAGTGAAAATTGCTGTGAATGTGGGGCAATCATCTGAGCTGGTTGTGTTTGAAAATAGTTTTGGTGAAGAAAGAGAGAAGCTGTGAAGAAGCATCCCTTGTTTAAGGGAGTACTGTGTTAAGATTACTTCTGAAATTGTTAGTGGCTTTGAATGGCCTCTTTTGCTACTTGTCAGAAGGAAAAGCTTGACTGAAATAATAAGATAGCAACAATGTCAAAATAGCAATATTGTCTGTAAAGAATTAAATAGAACTGGAAATGCTGAGCCTTTGCTATAGCTCCACATGGGCAAATTGCAGTCCATGAACTCCTTCAAGCAAAGGATCCCACTTGGTCCTGAGAAACATATCACACACAACGTGCAGAGGGGAAAACAAAACAGAGCTGGGAAAAGAGACTGACCTACTTACTCCTCTGAGCCACAGAACAAAATACTTATTTTTTGTAAGTATTCCTGTGATTGCAATCGTTGCACAGAGGTTGCTAAACATTTGATGACAGAGTGCACTGGGAAACAGGGAAGTTTGTTTTGCCCAGGCTGTTCCAAGTTCATAGTCATCTGACTCATATACAATGAGATTAGCTCAGGGCTTTAGTTTAGTTGCAGTTTTACTCATTCTTTACCTTTGGTGGTGGAGCCCTTCTCAGAGGCATCTCACTTTCCAGAAGTGGTGGAGGCACCTGGGGGGGTTCCCACTCACCTGCCTTTCTGTGGCTAACCTAAATCAGTCATCCAGGTCCTCCTTACACTCAGGGAGATGGGGATGGAGAGACAGCTCCTGAAAGCCCTTGTCCCACCCAAAGAGTCTGTAACACAACCACTAAATGAATTGCCTCTAGAGTGGCCTATTTATGTAGCCTTTGACTACACAGAGAGTCTGGACTTCTGCCCTGAGCAGCAATAATGATTCAAAAATGAAAAGCTCATAGAAGCCAGAGTGATGCCATGAACAAGAATATCAGTGCTTTTCTGACCTACCTCTTATGGAGAAAAAAAAAAATCATCTTTCTAACACAGGCAAAACTCAAAACCTTAAATAGAGAAGTAATTGATGCCAACATAAAGGTGTAATAAAAATTAACAGAAGTAGATGAATCACAGGCTGAAGATAGAATCACAGCACTCCACACAGTTGAAAAAAACTGCAAAAAAAGGTATGTACAGCTTTGCTTTGTGCAATGCTTTGTGCAATGCTTTTCAGGTAAAGGGCTATTGTCATTGAAAAATACTCACCAGTTGCATTAACCTTGGACACCATCTTCTCCCTCCTTTTTTAATAGCTATGTATAGCAGCCCAGTACACTAAACCACAAGAAAACATCTTTGTTAGGGCTTCCCTGTAGCAGATAATACCGACCACTGACATTCTTTCTAATGGCTTATTCTTTCCATTTCCAAAGGAGGAATGTTGTATTCTTTAAGGCAAAATAACAACAAGAGGACACTAAATAATTACAGAAGTCATAGAAAGATTAGCTGCTATCAGTCAAAAAAAAAAAAGAGGTAGATTTTAATACTTCATTATGCTACATATGAATTGTGTATGTAAACCATAGGTGCTGTCAGTTATACAGATAGGTAAAAGAGGAAAAATATACAACATGGACAATGTGACAAATGTCATCCACTTCCTTGTATCTGATGGGCCTTTTAAAGCTTCAGTCATGAAAAGAGTTACAACTGCTTAGCTACATTTAAGTTAAGAATTTCAAAGCAAAAGAGAAGTTTTCTATTGTCATCTCGAAGGAAAGACATTACGAGGTAAAGTCCTGAGTTCCTCATTCTGTGATTTTGCTTCAGTAGATGAGTATTCCTAAAAAGAGCCAACATCTTTCCAGTCAATATCAACTTGGGGATTGTGTTTATTCTAACTACAACCATGCCCTATTTTTCTCTTTACGATCTATTTTCCCTAGACCCCTTTCACTGCACTAAAATTTATTAAATCCAGGCAAATTCTTTATTGTCAGTGCAGGATTTTTTTAATATTCTGGAGTAATAATCTTGGTGTAAGAAACTCCTCAATCTGCTGTCTGCATTCGTGTTAATATAGTGAGTATATATGATCTGCCACCTTTGCCATTATGGTTAAGACATCGCAAACAAAAAAGGGTTTTGTCCACTAACTACAGGAGAAGAAACCCAGCCTGAACTTCTGTCCAGGCAGGAGCATAAAAGCCTTTTCAAGTATATGATAACTTTATATAAATTTGTTGTTTCAACAGCTCTGACAGTTTTTGAGTGATCTGTACTGTTACTGATTCGTAGGTTAACCCATAGAAGTTCAGACGGTGCAATATTATTATCTGAAAGAAAATGAAGATTCTAGTAACAGCTGTGCAAGAGAGTAGCCAGACCTCTATCAGTATTACTTTTGGCTGGTAGTAATTCAAAATGTTATGATGTATGAGGAATCAGTACAACTGTTAGAATTCTGGTGAAATGAAGAAACAGTTCCTCAAGTTCTAATAGTTTTCCCATTATGATGCATATATGAGAAACTAAATGTATGACTGAAACACACTTACTCATATTTTACTATTATTTTTTTAAACTATGCTGTGTTCACCTGAAATTCATATACTTAGATTTTCAGGTAACAAAAGAAACAGGAAAAATCTTGAACTACACGAGAAAATTCTCGAAGAATCCATCAAGGGTACTTTTCTACACACAGTGTTCTCCCCAGAATAACATCCCTATCAGAAATACTTGGTGTCAGCTGAGGAGGTACTAAATACTGAAGTATGATATAGCCCCAAGATACAGCCCCACTATCTCCAGTGGTAATTAATATTCATCACCCTCAGTCATTCTGTAATCTTCAGCCATCTTAGTTTTAAAACCATCTTTAATTTTAATCAAAATCAATTTTAATTATATGTTTTATTATAGGACAAGAAAAAAAAAGAAATCTGAAATTAAAAGAATCTTAGTAGAATTCCCAGCATAAAAAGCTTTAAACTTTGCTGAAAGAGATTTAATCTACATTTTATTACCAAGTCTGCAAAGATGTTTATCAAAACCAGTCTTACCCTAGGTAATTTTAATATGTGAAATTTGCAAGACATTTAATTTTAACACAAGAACAAAGCAGTCAGAGACCTCAGTTGTACAAGCACATTTTCATGAGAGGTACCCTGATCCAGGCAAATAAGAATCTGAAATACCTGGTCTCCAGGAATTAACATGGGTTCCTTCATGTGTAGTATAACCTATGTGTACTGATAAGATAATACAAAGCATTGAAATGGATTAGCATTACATTCTAAAAATCAAAGTCAGACATCTCCTACATCTTTCCAAACATTTCTTTAGAAAGAGTTATGAGCTACATTGTACTTATTACATAACGAATCAGTATATTGTGGGTTTATAAAAGTTACTCATCTGCAGAAAAGTGAAAGGATATTAGTTTTCACAATGAATGAGCATTAATCAATTTTATAGGTCACTAGCAAATATTACAATAAAAAAGTTGAAACTGAATCAGTCATAGGATTTTCTGCTGAACACCCCAATTAGCAATAGGCAGGTGAGCATTCAGTGTGTCCTGACTCCTCTCTCTGCTTAGGGAGCCCCAGTCAGCACACTGCCACTTCAGTTTACTGGTCATATTCTTTTTGATTGTGACATTAAGGAACAAAACCAAAACTATTTCCAAAACATTCAGGCATGTCAATGATTATTTGATGCCTCTACTTCAAGGCATTCATCAACACAGTGCATTAAGGGTGTTTCCAGTTCTGTCATTTTACAGAAGCATCATGGAGTTTGTCCTAAACTTGAAGAGGAGGATAGCAGGGAGACAGTAATAACCATTTTGATCACTGAACTTGTAAACACTTTGAAGGTCTGAAGATTTTTTTGTTTCTCCCAATCTTTTAGTATAAATTGATGGATTATGCTACAGCTTGACATTGTCATTTCAACCTTACAACTGAAAGACAGAGAATAACAAGAAACAAGATTTAAAGAATAGTTATTAAGGTTCTCAATAGAGAACAAGTTGGTCGAAAACCTCACTGAACTCTCTAAAAGTTGGTATCCGAGGTCGACTGTTAGGTCTCAGAAAAGAACCAGGCAATTAAAACATTTAAACATTAAATGAAACGGCTGGCAGCTCAGTTGCAATAAATTGGAGAGTGACGCGCTTATTTACAGAAGCTGGTATCCAGATGATAGACATCTACATACGACATTCATTATTACCGCAGAGAGCTGAGATGTCTTGGGATGAGCGTGGCAGAGTTGATTTGGGCTTCAAACCCAACTTTGATGCAGTGACTAATGCAAACCACTGGGTTCTAAAGACGAGAATATTACAATTGCTTGAAGGCATTTGCATTGTGGATTTTCTGTAATTCTTCAGGAACGAATTCTGAATTTGCAGTCAGCACTCATTGAAGGCCTGGAAACAGCTCCCTTGGTGGGACTGATCAAACTGAGATCATTGTTTCTCTACCGTATTTCCATCCCCCTGAAGGAAAGGCCTCAGTCTTCCTTAGTTCCTGCTGCTTTTCACTCCATCAGTTATCTAGATTGAGAATAGGGAAAAAATGAAAAAATCTGCTATTTTTTTTCACTGTTATGAAAACTTTGTGACATGTCTTTACATTGCAGTGGCACATTTCTGTCATTTCCTTCTATCTTTTTTAAAAACTATACTAGTATGCATCATAACTAAATATGTATTTATAATCACAAGTGGTAATTAAAAGAAAGTTCCTGTGACATTTCTTGTGGCATTTACATATATACATATATATATGTACACACACACATATATATATAAGCACACACCCACAAACCTGTTTTAAATATATACCTGCATTATCTCTGGAGTTGTTTGTTTAGTTGGCTCAGTAGTTCTCAGGTATTCTGGATGACTTTTTCCTATGAGCATGATCTATCAATTTTGGCATAATGAACTCCTGCAAAGGTCAAATTTAAAGGATAAATGCTGCAGGAAATGATGACTCTACAATAATCCTGTTATCCTCCTACAACTCTAATTTCATTTTATTGAGTTGAACAGTGTAAGGGTAAAAGGGTAACTACTTTCTCTCTGCTAACACCCATATACCCAAGTCCCCTGAGCACGGCATTACATTTAATCACTGTTGTAACTGTATTAGTAATAATATATTGTAAAAATAATTATTTTTTGAGGGGTTGCTTTTTTGTTTTTGTTTTTTTTTAACTTTATAGATATCAGTATAACATATTGAACTGTTTAGTTAGCTTAGTAAGCTTTTTTCTTTTTTTTTTTTTTTCGGCTTAGAGGGTAGTTTCCCCTGATAAAACACTGTAAATAGAAGGCAAACTGCATTGTGAACAGTGCTTTCATAGCTGTTACAAGATGTTCGTTCTACCAGTGGGTAGATGCTCTGCTAAATATATGCCTATACAAGATGGAAGAAATCTTCCAGATAACACTTTCAAAAAAAGTTCTTGCCATCAGCCTAACCCTGCTCTGATTAAAACTAACAGAGCCTTCTTCCTGCAAACAGACTGGGTTTTATTTATTTATTTAATAGTTCTGCTAATTCAGTACTGTTTTTCATTAACTGTGACTATTCTTTTGATGATTTGTCCAGCTTCAGGTTCCTGTAATGCTAAAATCATTTCCTGGGTAAACATTCAACACACACTGGCATATACTTCAGAAAGCCCTGTCTTTTCTGGAGTGGTTCAAGGACGAAAACAGGACTACACTGTTCTCCTGCTAGACAAGAAGTTTAGTCTTAGGACAACCTAATTATGTCAGCAAATGCGTTCCAGTAGCTTACCATACCCAAGCCAACATGTCCTTGTCACCTTTATGTTACTTCATCCTAGGGAAGGAGTCACACGTGAGCTGCTTAAGAAAGACTTCCCCTGCTCTCTAGTTTTCTTTCCAAGCTATGTTTGTTATCAGGACACAATTCAACAGCTGTCTATGTGACATGATATGCCCTGTCTCCGTTACATGACTGGTTAAAGGCAACTACATTTCTAAAGGCATGTATCCACTAAGTTACTGCTGTAAAGTAGACCTGCTCAGCCTCTAGTCTAGCTACAGCAAGAAAGTAGAAGCTTTTTGCTAGTACACAGCTAGCCCATCATTGGAACAGCCTTGGCATCCTGTGGTAAGCAAACCAACTACTTAGTTAAAGGCAACACTATGTGCAGTCGTGTGAGCACAGACGTACTCAGAAAGTTACTGTAAGAAAGCCCATTTACAGCTACAGAAGATACAGATACAGAATCATTAAGGTTGGAAGAGACCTC
>VWZZ01002044.1:0-42220 GCA_013399095.1 Psophia crepitans | reverse complement strand
GTCCTGTCACTAGTTATCTGCGGGAAGAGACCGACCCCCAGCTCACCACAACTTCCTTTCAGGTAGTTGTAGAGAGCAATAAGGTCTGCCCTGAGCCTCCTCTTCTCCAGACTAAACAGTCCCAGTTCCTTCAGCCGCTCCTCATAAGACCTGTGCTCCAGCCCCTTCACCAGTTTCGTTGCCCTTCTCTGGACACGCTCCAGGGCCTCGATGTCTTTCTTGTGGTGAGGGGCCCAAAACTGGACACAGGACTCGAGGTGCGGCCTCACCAGGGCTGAGTACAGGGGGACGATCACCTCCCCTGTATATAGGAAACCTTAACATTTATTTTTATAAATCTCCAGGGTGGCCGAACAAAATTTCAGGAGGTGCTGCAGAAGCCATATACAGAATATGCACAAACATAAAAGGTATTAGTTTGTGTAAATCATTAACATGGACTTATAGACAAGTACAATCATTTTCACACTTCTAATCTTACCAAATGGGTTCGTACTTGGGTGCCGTGTATGCACGGGTACAAGTCATTTAGCCCATTGTCTAAACCCTGATCAGAAAACAGGAATCTTTTAACAGCTCACTATCTAGGAAAATCTTTGTAGGTATTGTAGGTGCTCAAAAGTGCTACTGAAGTTGTCCTATCCTCCAGAAATTTTTTTGCTTGAAAATTCCCCAGTGACTACAAACAAGACAGACCACCAAGGAGGTAAAAGCAATATCATGTCATTGTCTCAGCTTGTTCCAAAACATGCAAATCCCATGGGTAAAGGATCCATCTGAATATCTGTGGCTATCAACTCTTACCTTTTATGTTTTCGGTAGGTGTGAATCTCAATTGAGGTTTGCTGCTATCTTTTGCAGCCTGTGGCAGTAGGTTGAAGAGATGAGTTAACTTGGGTATTAAAAACAGAGAAACTTGAAAACGTGTGAAAAATTGCAATGACAAGATAAAAATTCATTGCTTCTGATGTAGTGAAATGAAATCCTTGTCCCATGCACCTAATATGTCTGCATAGGCAATAGATTCATGCACAGAGGCTGGAGTGATATTTGTTTAAAAGTAGTTTTCATCCCTCTACAAACAATACAAATGTCAGTTTCCTATAATCTCCCTTGCACACTTCTGACCTGGCAAAAAGGTTGTACAAGCAAAAAACTTTACAAGAATTTTGAATTAAAGTCCTTCTCAAGCCCTCAAAAAGGTCTTTCACTTACTGAGTACTAATCAAGACCTTTTGAGCCCAGAAATTGCAATACATTGTTTATTATTAGAGTCACGCAGGTAGAACAATAAACCAGCTCGAGAATCATTGCCCAACCCAAAGTGTATCTGCCACCAAAGCAAGCTTTTGACAGTCACCTTGAGTTTGATGAAATTTTCCTCAGCTGCATCCTACCCAAAAACACCTTATAATCAACTTTCTCATCATCTGTAATGTGGACTAATCCAAACTCACTGAACGTTACATAGCAGCTAGCTGTTGGGAAGTAAAAACTCAGTAAATGAGAATAGTGAAAGAAATTGTGGGTTTGAGATGTTAGCCTTTATTTTCAAAGCTATAAAGAGATAGTATCCAGCTAGTAAAAGAGACCTATCACTCCGTGGGGCAGTTCCACCATGTTGCAGTTTTATTACATAAAGAACTGCAGCAGTGCGTTCGGATCCTTGGAACAGGGCACAGCTCAACCAGAAAGCTCTTGGACATGAAGGCAGTTGTCATTTGAGGGGTGTCAACAGTTCTTTCTGCAGGTTTCCTTGTGGAAGTATCCTCAGTTGGTCAGGCAAGACTTCCCAGACCATGCATGCTGGCAGCTTTTACCTGTCCTGTATATATCACGTACGCACACTTTATATGTGACCAACTATCTAATTGATCAAAATTTCTATATTTTCTTCTGCCCACAGTCACTAACTGGCTGTACCTTAGGTTATGGGAGTGGTTAAGCAAGTTAAGAACTGTTTTTACATACACAGGTTGAAAGATTATATGTGTTTACATTATAAGGTTATATAACATTATATAAATTCGCACTCATTGTAATGTAAGCTTGGCTGGGCAGAGGAGTCAAGGTTGGACATTCTACATAGTCTCCTTCAGGTCTGACTTGCAGGATTTTCAGCAAAATCCTTTTTCCCCCACTATCATTCACACTTGGGAAAAGTTCCCCTTACACTTATGTTGTAAAGTCATCCCAGTACTACATTTAAATCCCTTCTTAAAAGTCCCTTTTGCACACAACCGACAAAAATCTTGGCTATAGGTATATAGGAATCCAGTTATTTGCTTGTGTGAACAGGGAATATTCTCATCTTCTGCCTGTACTGGATGCAATGTAGACTTTAAAAGGGTTTTGGACAGTCTTCTAAAATGTGCTGGTGGCCATAATGCACAAAAGTGTCGGTGGTATAGAACAGGGTAGGAGAGACTATCAAGAGAAAATACTGGGCTGTTAGGTAAAGAAGGTCAAGAGGTTCATTAAATGTCCCAACTGTCATAGGCAAAACAAGATAAATGGGTAGAGAAGATACATAGTAAGAAACTGGTGTTGAATATTTTTGATTTAACAACAGTTGAGGAAATAAGGAAATCCTGGGCTACAAATTGTGTTATGTAATCTCTCCTTTGCGTGGTCTACATATCACATTTTGTGACTCGGAATTTCCTTACTGTCTAGCATTTTAAGAAAATATTCTAACTTTACCTTCTAAGAAAACAGAGGTCAAATCTGCATGCCAGTCATCAGAGTGAAGAGTTTCCTTTCATATTTAGGGGACTTGAACAGTCTCTCTACAGAGGTAGAGACTTTCTCCAGTATACTCAACAGAAAAAAAAAAAAAAAACAAAAAAACAACACCAGAGAGAAAAGAAAGAAGGACTTGCTTTACTGTACTTAAAAAGAAATTGCTGACAGAAAACTTTTATCTGTAGAAGCAGAGCTGGAAAGCACAGCTCCAGTGTCCTTTTTTTTTTTTTTTTTTTTTTTTTTTTAAGAACAGGGCTCAGTTTCATGTTCAGTCCTTTTGCAGCACCGTTGCAATTGGATAAAATATTTAATGGCACTGTGTTCTGAACTATATATTTTTGACAAGGTATTTCATGCTTTGTGTGCCAGTGAAGTTATGAGATTGGAGTGAATAATGAAAGAGCAACTCAACATTCTTCATGGTACTGCATTCAGATTTGTTATTTTTCAATGACATACCACTAGTTAAATCAAGTCTTGATACTACATAACTGTTTCTTACTTTGTAGGAATTATATTAAGACATAAGAAGGTCTCAACCTTCTGTGTTTTTCTATGCAATATTAAAATCACATTAATATTTAAAGATTCAGTATCCATTGCAGGAAATAAAATTTTAAAGAGCATGTACAAATCTGTGCAACAAAAATTTGATTTGAGAGCTTTAGTTTTCATATCAGTGTTATCTGTTCATAAAGTAGTCTACCCAGGAAGAAAGAACACCAGAGTAGAAAAAGCGTTCAAAATGTTTATCGTAGTGTTTTAGCAACACTATAATCTTCAAAAGCAAGTATATTGTAGAAATACATGCCTTTTCCATGGTGCTATAAAGAGGTTTATATGAGAACATACGGGGTTTGGCTTTAAGAATATAAGAGGGAAAGTTTGAAAAGAAAGGAAGTTATTCAAAGGAAAAAATCTAAATTCAAGGAAAAAAAAAAATGGAAGTAAAGCCACAATAAACAATGTTAAAATAATATGAAGATATATGCCATCAACAAACAAGAGCAGAATCACTTACTTATAACTGGAATGTGGCTTATAAGCTCAGTTATTAAAAGCCGTTAAGTCAATTGTAGCAGTTACAGAATGTTAAAAAAAAAATCAACAATAAACACTATGCTGTTTTAGTCCAAATGGCAAATTATTAATTTTTAGTTGAAATCACAAAAGCAGGTGTTATCTTCCTGCTATTCAGAGCTGTTGTATGTGTGCCTCTCAGTTTAACTGCCTGAAAATACATCACAACTTGTAGCTTGCTCACGTACCAGAACCGCCGCTCATCCTCACTGCACTATGGCAGAGCGAAACTTGTGCAGAGCTTGACATACCAAGTCAGATCCATGGTGCTCTTAGCTCAGCCGAACAATATGAGCACAAAGCTCCCATAACGGCACGAGTTTTAAAACTCTATGGTCCTGAAGCCTGTGCAGTGGGTTGTTGCTTTCCGTGTTCTTGGAGCTGCAGTGGGGGACTTCAACTACTGGTCCTGGAGTCCAAGGAAACACCTCACCCTCGGGGCCAAGTGATCACGACATCAATATGATGGATGAGCAAAATGGCGTTTATTAAACTGCGTCACAGGTTTATATACTCCCTTTATGGGGTGTGGCCACTGTGGGGCTCTGTGCAGGTCATAGGGGTGTGCCTAAGCTCACTGTACAACACGAGATCTTCCGAACGGGATTCCCTACAGTGGGTAGCTCAGCTCCTGACATAAGCCATGAGGTTCCCCTGCTTTGAGTATTTTTTATCACAGCTAGTGTAACTATTACAGGTAACCTTATTCATAAAAATATCTAATTTCTTATGAGTCCTGCTAAGCTCTTGACCCTCTGTAAGCCCTTAACAGTGATTTCTGTTGCTTGACTGAATATTAAGTGTAAAATTATTAGCTTTTAATCCCCTCTTTATCTGGCTTTTAATTTTACTTCCAGCACAATTAGGCTGAGTTTTGTCTTGCACTGTGAGAAAGAATAAATGAGGAAGCTGAACTGCTCCCTATCACTCCAATTTGAAGAAAGGTGTCTTTCCATCCTGTTTTCTCAGACGTGTTTCATCTTTGTTATAAATGGTTGTAGTCTGGGTTTTTTTGGTGGTTGTTTTTTTTGTTGTTGTTGTTGTTGTTATTGAAACATTAACAACTTGTGATGCTCTAATCCAGAATTCCTAATGTTCAACAAGACCCAAAAAAAGGTTTTTCCACTCAGCAGGCTCTGTTACTCTAGTGCAAACTTCAGCTCCTTACCCTGGTGTCCATGATGCAGGCTTGCTGTGCAGTTCTTCAAGGAAACAAATAAATGAACAAGAAAACAAACAAAAAAACCCCCAAACTTGCAATAATCACTCTGAACTATTTCCATTGTTGCCACACTATGGTATTGTAATGCTGTCTTGCATCTAGCAACAATAATCACAACAGCAATCTCATGCTTTCCCATTCTTGGTAGGGTGTAAGAGAAAACGCATGACTGAGTTGTATGTTATTTGTTTTACACATGTGTGTGGCAGCTGTCCTATTCTTGCAAAGCATTCTCATAATAAGACAGATTATACAGACAGGTTTTGTATCTGTTTGTTAAGGTCAGATTACCTGCAGTCATCTACCTCTTCATACTGAGACATTCTGTTCTCCATTGGCATCCTTCCAGAATGTAGTAAAGGATGTCATAATCACAGAGAAAGGCAGGATAGTAGAAACAGATCTGTAGGAGACTTTCAGCAGCAGATAGATAGTTCACTGACATCTAGAAATGGAAAGAAAGCACCTTGGTGGTGCTTATGATTCTCTTGGATCAACCACTAGGAGTTCCTCCAAAAATTACCAGCTGAATAACTTCAAGGATGCATATGGATATGCATACAGAACACGTGTCTAGCATGTTGATCCTTCCTATTAAAAAGTTATGTTTCACTTTTTAAGTGAAAGTCAGAAGGGACGGAACTACCAATAGTTATACTTGGTGTTCTACAAAAGAGAAATGCCACCCAGAAGGTCATGTGTGGCCATTAAGAGCTGGACTGGCATTTCAGTCAGCATGGCCATCATATATCTAACAGATTTACAGACACATAGAAGCCAGCTAGTTGATTCAAATATTTGAAAGCAGATGTTGTTAACGAGGAAAATGTTTTAGAGAAAAATATTTTCTCACAATTGACCCCTTTTCCTACCTACTTTTACTTCAAACTTGTCTGGGTTTTCAAAGTAACAGCCTGCTTTTCTGGTGAGGCCCTTGGTCAGGCCTTCAGGAAACCAGCACATCACCTAAAGCTCTAGGAACAGCCAGGTGCACTAGGTATCTCTGAGCAGACATTGAGAGCATGGGACAAGGAACTGTGCTATCTCAGAAAAGGTGAGCTCTACAGATGGAGGACAAGTGCCTGAGCCCTCTTCGCAGGACAGGATGCAGCTTACTGCAGTGCTGTACCACACCAGCCCCAAAGTTTGTACTACCTTCATCCATAGTTTTCCTTCTTACTCTTGACATCTCTGATCAGCAGTAAACACAAAGCACCCTGAAGAACTGCAGAATAATGCTACTTAGTCATGGACCAGAGTGACCTACAAAATGCTACTTAATCAGTTTTGAAGCAATGAAGAAATGCTGGGTTTCGTCACTGAGCATGTAACACAGTTTTTAAGCATAATACCTCTGTTGGTAAAAAAAGGCATTACTGAATACTGCATTGCTAAATTAAGTTATAATTAAGAAAAAGATGAGAAAAGGTTATTAACTAGGTAGTGATAAGAGGAAAGTATCAATGTCATTAAGTATTAGCAAAAATAATGTAATTGCATTTTAAAGGAGAAATAGTGTTTCTACCAAGTTAACAAAGTGAAGAATAAATTTTTAAAATAGCAATGTCACAGATTCACAGATTCACAGATGCATAGGGGTTGGAAGGGACCTCTGGAGATCATTTAGTCCAACCTCCCTGCTAGAGCAGGATCACCTAGAGCAGGTTGCACAGGAATGCATCCAGGTGGGTTCTGAATCTCTGCAGAGAAGGAGACTCCACAACCTCTCTGGGTAGCCTGTGCCAGGGCTCCAACACCCTCACAGTAAAGAAGTTTTTTCTCATATGGAGATGGAACTTCCTGTGTTCTAGCTTGTGCCCATTGCCACCTCATCCTGACACCTGAGCACCACTGAGAAGGGTCTGCCAGACCACTGAGAAGATGTCTCTGTCATCTTTCTTCTATATATTATATTCTCTGTATATGTGTATATATATATATTTCTTCTATATACTGTATTCTATATTCTTCTATATACTGCACTAAACAATTTCTATTTATTTTGGCCAGTATTTAACACCCTGCTAAGGTTTGTTTTGCTGACTTCATCATATGCAGCCATTGAGTGACTGTGACTAATTGTGAAGAACAAATACAAATACTAAGGGGAAAAGGTGGAAAATTTCTGTGATCAGCTTCCTTATGTATGTAATTAATCAAGTGACAGATGACATTGATCCAAAGTTGTTAGTCTGCTGAGACAAAAATCATTAACCGATATTCTATCTCCTCGCAAATTAAAGAGAGTGTTTAGCATTGTAGGATATTTACTTGATTGGTTGTAAACCATTGACAGCTTGGATAAACTATCAGTATGCGATGCATTCTGGTGTTAAAGTCATGACACTAATCATGAGCATGATGGATTTCAGACAAATGCATAAAGAAGTTCTCATAACAAGTTTCTGTGATATCAGAACTTATGTGAAAAAATTTACACATTCTGACACTTTTAAAGCATGTCATAATTTGACATTTACAATTAAAAAAAAAAGAGGGGGAAATAAGAAATTCATGAAATGTGTTTCATATGAAGCACTCAAAAGTAGAACCAAGAAATCACTTTTGAAAATCTGCAAGACTGTAAACAGAAAGACATCAGCACAATAATGAGGGAAAAGAAATTGAGAACACACTTTATTATGTTCCACTTTATTTTTTCTAATTTTTATTTTTAATCCCCTTCACATTTCTTATTGAAGGAACGAAAGTGATATTGTTAGTGGAAAAGTGTTTTTAGGAAGTCATTAAATGACACTAAAATTCTGCATTTGTCATACCAATATTTGTTTGCCATATTGTGAAAAGGCTAGGTTATCAAGCAAAATATCTTTCTGATATGCTGCATCACTTTAATGGCTTTCTTATTTTCACATGGTGTGAATATATATCCATTTCATTGTATACATAACCTGAACTACTTTTGTTGCATGAAGACTTATTTTGGAATTAATGTAAAACTATGTGATAGGTTGTTCTTAAATGAAAAAGAAATAATTAAATTGTTGGACACCATGAGAACTAAGTGCACAATATCTTGTGGAGTGCCCTTGGATCTCAGTCGTTAAGGTTAATAATCCCTCTAAATAATGGGATGTAGAATGATAATTTTGCTAAGAAAATAATAGGTAGTAGATATATAGAATTTCTACTTCAGCAACCTGCCGAGGACACATGCAGCTTAACTTCTGAGTGGAAAATACGGATTGGAAAAAGTTATGTTCAAAGGCATAGTAATGTGATGTTTAAATATGTTATCCCTACATTGTACCTTCATATTCTTCATAACCACTGCATTATACTTGGACTCCTGTTGAGCTGCATAAGACAGTGGCTTTCATTGTGACAGGTCATAAATACTCTCCTGCTGTGCAATGCTTTACAGGATTGAGGGTAATTGTGTGCAGCTTAAAACACACTGGTAACATGACCTCTGGACCCTATGAGCTCAACACAGAAAGAAACAGAAAAAGCTAAGAAGGAATGCTCCAAACTTTATTTACATTTTATAAAAGACAACAAGAAATTTCTAGACGTTTAACAAATTTATATTTGCTATGGGCTCGTGAAAAGTGACTTGCACTTTTTTCCAAAAAAAGCCCCTAGTTTTCTGTGTATCTGTTTCCTTCCATCTTTGTTGCAGATTATGGCATTACTCCTGTTTGGACTCATCACCAGAATTGTGCCCAACAAGAGTAAACCATACTTTATTTCCAGCAACTGTAGAGACCATCTTAAAAAAAGTTATAGACTAAAAAACTGAAACGTGAGTGAAATGCCTTTTCTTAAACTACATTCAGTGGGAATTGTGAGTCTTTTTTACTTTCCCAGGTCTGTGGATTACAAGCAGGTCATACTTGGCTGACACACACTAATTTGTTAGTGTGTATTAGAGATTGCTCAACCCATAGGTTGGCAGGACCCAGAAAGTACTCCTAATCCAGCCATGTAGATGTGCGGCTGCGACAGAGACATGTCCCCAGCTCCAGGCAGTGTCAAGGCTAAGCCCAATGTGTACACATGCATTCATATCCTTACACGCACTTTAAACACATGACCAGATACTCAGATCGACACAGGCAGAAAACACGGTCTTTACGGCATCCACCTAAACAAAAAGAACACCCACACAAACATGAACAGTGTGACAGGCCCAGCCATGGTCCTCCTCTCTGGCTGATCAGGATTGAAATCTGCTAGTGGAACATACACAAACTAGGGATGTCGCCAGCAGCTGGTCTTAGACACTCTATCTTTCTGTCTGGTCAGTAGCTGTCCGGAAGACCTAGGTCTTCCTGACTTGCTGTCACCTCAGGCCTTCAAGCCTCTAAGGCTTTGTGGTTCCACTCTAGTTGCTGATAATCAGATCTCTCAGTCTACTACCAACCAGTCCAGGTTGAATTTCCATGGTATCCACATATACCCACAAAAGAGATAGTTAGGATTTTGCAAAAATATAGAGGTGATCGAGCACAATGTTCAGTCAGAAAAGTGTACTGGCCAGTCCTTGTTTATACTCAATTGACCTGTTTTACCCTTTTCCCTTTATTTTCCCACACATGTTCCTCCACACTGCAACCAAGCCCCCCCCTTTCCCTGCCTTTTGTCCCATTCACTAAGCATCCCATGATGAGTGTCACAGTCCCAAAATTCCCTTTAAAACATCTGATAATGAATTTTACACAGTCCCAAAATTCTGTTCCTCCTGCATCCCATGATAGTTCCGGTACCCTGTAGTCAGCCACCTCCTTTAGTGTGCAACGCATTCAGAGGAGGCAGTTGCTTGGGCTGACCTGTCTCAGTGGGTTTCCCAAGAGACTGAAGGGCTGATCACTCCCCATGGATGGTGCTAGGAGTGCCAGGTCAGGGTACTCCCTTAGCAAGGATTAGCTTCTTGGAGTCCTTCTCACCTGCCACAGTTCCTCTGATCCTCAGGGGTCTTTCTGTTTATGGTCATTAGCCTTTATTCATATAATCTAAAGCTCTGAGCTCTCAGTCTAAAGGACCTGAACATCAAGAAATTTCAGTACCTTGTTGCAAGTGGAATTGAAGGCAAACTAGCTTGGAAAAATTTGCCCGAAGTTAGAAAACTTGTCCATGTTTCAGTGTCTGTAATGAATTCATAAGTTAGAGCTGCAAAGCTGAGTTAGAAACAAAAGGCCACTAGTAATCTCCAGGGGTGTTCTGACTTTGCCAAGACACAGGGGAGAAAAAACAGTTTGAGGCATAGCCCTCTTGAAAGAATTCCTATTCAGCCTTCGCTAGCACTGACTGAATACTTTCACCAGCATATCTGGGGAAAAAAAGGTAGGAAGAGGAAAATCAGACTTTGCTCTAGGGATGCATTGCCCCTTTCAGGACATTTAACAAACCCAGTTTTGGATGTTCCTTCATTTTTGACCGTCAGAGGCTGCAGGTTCTGAAAGTCAGACAACATCCCTGTCATTATTCCAGTGTCTCCCAGCTGAACATCAAGGATTTGTCTTCTCTACCTAAAAACTAAGTATAAGTATTTTTCACTGTAAATTTATTAACATACATTACGTTTACCAACAGAGAAGCCTATCGGGAGGCAAGGAATTGCAGTTTCACTCTGAGGTGAACTGAATACGGTCAACCCAGATAGCCTGACTTCTGCTGATACCATAAAGAAGTTTCATGATAAAAATACAGGTACTCAATCTTCATTTGAATCTTTCAGTGTGTTGTCATGCAGCAATGTTCTCATTTGTAAAAGGCACATCTTTTTTTAGGCAGCAACAAACCAACCCCCAAGTGCCACCCACAGTATGCAAGTCCAAATGAACAACAGAAGTTTTTAAAATGACAGGTTGGCACTTTTTTTTTTTCAGGAGCCTGTGCTAAATAAATTCTCATACAACATGCATTGAGAAGAAATACCAAGAAAAACACACGGTAATCTTCCTGGACAAAAATACAAAATTAAATACACTGGAAATTAATAAAAGGAAATACAGAATAGTTCTCAGGGCTGTGGATGATTGTGAAGGATCACTGAATACCATAGCGGTTCATCCCAAGACAGAACAAAGAAACAAAGTTAAAATATGACATAATGGTGCACAGGGACTAGATATGTTACAGCTATTCATGCTCTAAGGCCTATACTAGAAGAAGACATAATAAACCTATGATGAAAAAGAAGGAATAAACAAGTCATTTTCCAGACACACACACACACAAAAAAACAGTTAGGGAGAGACCAGAATTCACTGACAGTAATGAGGAAAAGACTGCACAGAGGAATGAAGAGTAGAGCAAGTAAGCCAAGCCTGAAGTCATGAAGTGCCACCACCAAAATGAGGCATCACAGAGTTTAAGTAAATGCACAGGCACAATGCAGTCCTGAAGGACTGCCAATTCTGTACGTCAAGAATTGAAAGAGACACAGCTAATATTCACAGCCATGACTATTATCATGATCTACCTACAAACATCAACACACAATTCTGTCTTGATTAGATTATTGAATATAAAGCAAATGACTTATTAATAATTCCATCTCTGGAAGCAGAGATCACAACAATTAAATCCTGATTTTATTTTTTTTTAATATAAAGTTATACCTTCTGAGATATGATCCCCATGTATGGGATGCAGCTCAAGATCAAGATACGTATAGATAACCCTTTATGACTAGGTGGGCTTGCTGTCTAAGCTCCCATTATAGGAATGAACATCTAGTTGAACACGTAATAAAACCTGGGGAGTGGACATAAACTCTTAACCAGCAAGTATGCTGATTGTAGGGCCCATGAGCTCTATGAACAAGTTTTGCATTGACTGTAATGAGCATTTATACATCTACTGCACATATAGACACCTGTATTTATGTGCCTAAATCTGAAGCTGATTCTAATCCAAATTGTCTTCTTGACAATTGTCTTCCCCTCCCTAATTTCTTAAGATTGTGTCAATATATAAAAGCAGCCCAGAAGATGACTGTAGAGCAGTAAGATGACTGAAAAAAATCTGTGTGAGGCAAATAAAAGATCTAAGGAGAAAAAGAAAGAGAATATGTAAAAACAGTAGAAAGCTACAGGCTGAAAGCAGTCTCTGAGTGTATTTTCCTTCTAATGTTGGAATTGCACTTTACTGTACCAAATATATACTTTTTAAAAAATTATTGTCAAATACATGTGTGAAACCCACTAATAATAACATAAATTTATAATTACATATGCACAATAAGGTTAACAAAGTTGCAGAATTTACAATTGCACTGAAAAACTTAACTGAATTTTTCCATCTTGTGACTGCCTAATTCTGAAAGGTTGATATATATTTTGGAAAATTTAAATAGAAATTATTTGTTATATCTTTTAATTTTCAAACTGTTGTGTTGTACTGCTTATAACATCTCAAAAATATCTAAGACCACAAAATCACTGGGGTCATTCATGTAGATGTCAAATAGTACTGGCCTGAATATCGACCTCTGGGGTACACCATTGATGACTGGGCTTCGGTCAGACTTTATGCAACTGGATCTCTTTGTGCCACTGAATCTCTTTGTGAGATCACAACCCTTTGAGTCTGGCCGTTCAAAAAGTTTTCAGTCCACCACAGTCTCCATATTTCCAGCCCGTACTTCATCAGTTCATCAGTATGGATGTTATTAGAGTCAGTCTCTAAAGGCTTGCTAATGTCAAGACAAACATCTGCTGCTCTTCCCTCATGCACCACACCAGTCATCTCATCACAGAAGGCTACCAGCTTGGTCAGGCATGATTTCCCCTTCATTAATCTGTGTTGATTACTCTCAATAAATAGAGGCCAGTCAGAAGATACACTGTTTTCACTTTGGTAGACTTACATGTGCACAAAAGAAGTGGAGTCTGAGAGGAAAGAAGTACAAAACATCCTCACATCATACAGTCATAATCAACAAATATCCAGTCCTATAGTTTGTTTACAAAGTAGAACCATTTTATTTCCAGAAATCAGTTTCAAGTCAGCCGGAGTTTTTCTTTCAGTTGTTAAATAGATGAGGAACTTTTTTGTTTTGTTTTATCTAACCTTTTCTGAAAATGAGGTGTTGCTGATCCTACTGTGCTAAATTTGAAGACTGCTGTTTTCACCAAGAATAATTTTGACTGCAACACAAACTGTCCATTTCAGGATTTCCACTCAACAGGAAGAACAATGGGGTAATTCTCTGAGGTACTGAAGTACAAGAAGGAAAGTAGAAAATTGAGTTATTCTGTGATATTCTCCCACAGAAATCACACTAGTTACCAGAAACTAACTCGAGTCACTGTGAATAAGAGGTTATCATTTAGATACCTCATTCAAGAACAAGAAGGGAGAATGAAAAAGTGCGGTTGAAAAAAATAGATAGATAGGCAGTAAAGGGGTTGAAACGGTGTACTTGTTTCTAGTAAGTTTACAGTAACATAAATTTCTTTGTGATCTGTTTCAAAAATGCTGCATTACATCCCTCTTACTTCAGTTAAAAAAGAGAAGATGGAGACAGTTTCAATGAAGGTCCTCTCTAGAATTAGAATATTTAATAAGTGTTCACGTCTTTCTGAATTGTTCTGGAAATGCTAGGTATTATGTGACTGAAAAGCTCAAAGGGTGCTTTCAATTACGTCGTATCCTAAGTTAACATGAAGAACAAACTTTGTTCAGAAAAGGGCTGATACTTTTTTTGGCATTAATAACTTCTTCAGTTGCCATTTCAGTCTCTGTGCCCTTAATGTACTAAACTAACAAGAATGTGACAAAGACAAAACCATCCAAGAAATACTGGGGTTCAAACATGAAGATGTGAAATGCCAATTTTTATGCACTTTCCTGGAAAGGATTATTTTTCCAGTACTTGCTTTACATAAAGGTCTGCAGGAGGTAGGCATCCCTGCTACACTTGCTCTAATTTCAAGAAATAATCAGTATTACTGGCAGAAAACACTGGGATGCCCGAAACATTCTTGCAGGATATCTACTGAACTGAGAACCCATGGGGTTTATTTATTTAAGCATAGAACACAAGTAAACACAACAGGCTGGGAAGTGGTCTCTGCTTTATATGTACCATGAGAAAAGAAGAAATGAGCAAATGACATTTAGCAGTTAACTCAGTCTATTAATTTAAACATTTTACTGATTTATGAACCACCTACATTTGTGTTTTAATTGTTTACTTAGATTTCTCTCTGCACTATTTTTATCAATAATTCTTGCACTGTAGACTGTCAACACATGGCTTGGTTCTTATAAATCAGTGTCAAAATTAATGCTGTAACAGTTTTGATAAAACAAACAGATCATGTTCTGTACTAGGTTTTCTATTACTGTTCTCATTTTTCTTTAGTTTTACTTCTTCATATTAATTTACACTATTTGCAGAAATCTTTCTCATTTGGTATAGTAGTACATGGGTATAGGAAAAAAGAGCTCAGGGTCTTACCCTCACAAGAAAGGTCTGATACATTTATTTGTATCTGGTTTTAAGCAATCACCTGACACCGCAGCAAGGATAGGTAACCAACTAGCATAAACATTTCATCTGCAGTCAATGAAGGGAAAAAATTATTATTCAATAATTATAGTTCAATAAAATTGAAAATTATTTAGGTATCAATTAAAAAGGCAGATTTCAAATTCACATTTTCTTTATGATCATTTATGAACAGATTTGCCCCTTATGTTAAGATCTTTTGTCGGTTCAATGAATTTTAATTTTTTTTTATGCTAACCTAAACCAGTATCCTTAAGAAATCCAATCTGTTAAAGATGCTTGAGTTCTTAAAACAAAATGGAAAAGCAGAGTAAAAGCATCAGTTAACTGCTTACTGGTACTAGCATTGATTTACAAATTCATTAAGGCAGAGACTGTCTTTTGCTCTACATTGCTTTTCACAATATGGTCTTGCTCCCCAAATATGCCTCTTTGATGCTCCAGTCTCAGCAGTGTGTAACAAAGTAACAAGTTGTTGTCATCAACAACTGGGATGTGATCAAGCACGGTCCTCATGGGAGAAATCAAGCTGTCCCTGTTGATTTTCTAAAATGAAACCAAATTAATAATCTCTGGTAACTTTGGCAAGGTTTTTCTCACATGTATTTTTGGGACCCTTGTAAAGGATCAGCACTGAAAAAAATGTATATTAATGTTAACGATTAAAAGACAATATTTGGAAAACATGGGGCTCTTTGCTCACTACTAAAGCAACCTCTTTTGAAAAATTAAAAGTGAGAGGCTATTACTGCAGTCCATAAACCACTCCTCAGCCCTGAAGGCAGAAATATCTGCTAGCTGTTGTAAATGAAGTCTACTTAAAAGAAAGTTACCAAATTATCATTACTGCTCTTGCCTAGGGAATGTCTCTGGAGTCAGTAGCAATTACTACAATAGGTTTCAGAAACGGAAACAATTTGCTTGTTAGTGCCACTTGGGTTTGTGTTAGATTTGAACTGTCAGTTTTTAAAACAGTAAACTCTTACTATAAGCTACGAGACCAAAGACAGGAGAAATGAGTACTGTAGAAGAGAATGCTTTAATTTTATTTTTTATTATTATTTCATTATATAGACTCATTAATTATTAGAAAAGGAGCTTTCACAGAATCATAGAACCATAGAATGGTTTGGATTGGAAGGGACCTCAAAGATCATCTAGTTCCAACACCCCTGACATGGGCAGAGACACCCTCCACTACACTAGGTTGCCCAAAGCCCCATCTAACCTGGCCTTGAACTCTTCCAGGTATGGGGCCTCCACAGGTTCTCTGGGCAGCCTGTTCCACTGTCTCACCACCCTCACAGTAAAGAATTTCTTCTTAACATCTAATCTAAATGTCCCCATTTTTACTTTAAAGCCATTACACCTTTTCCTGTCACTACACTCCATAAGAAACAGCCCCTCGCCAGCTTTTCTGTAGGCCCCCTTTAGGTATTGGAAGGCCACAATTAGGTCTCCCTGGAGCCTTCTCTTCTCGAGGCTGAATAAGTCCATCTCCCTCAGCCTGTCCTCATAGGAGAGGTGCTCCAGCCCTCTAATCAGCTTTGTGGCCCTCCTCTGGACTCGCTCCAGCAGCTCCACATCTTTCCTGTACTAAGGATTACAGAGCCGGACAGAGTACTCCAGGTGGGGTCTCACAAAAGCAGAGTAGAGGGGGAAAATCCCCTCCCTCGACCTGCTGGCTACACATTTTCGATGCATCTCAGGACACAGTTGGCTTTCTGGGCTGCAAGCACACACTGTCGGCTCGTGTCGAGCTTCTCATCAATCTGCACCCCCAAGTCCTTCTCCTTGGGGCTCCTTTCAATTCATTCTCCACCCAGCCTGTATTTGTGCTTGGGATTGCCCCGACCAGTGTGCAGGACCTTGCACTTGGCCTTGTTGAACTTCATGCGGTTCGCATGGGCCAATCTGTCAAGCCTGTCAAGGTCCCTCTGGATGGCATCCCTTCCCACCACCGTGTTGACTGCACCACACAGCTTGGTGTCATCAGCAAACTTTCTGAGGGTGCACTCAATCCCACTGTCCATGTCACCAACATTTTGAAAGAGTGAGACAAGTATTCAACAAAAATGATTGTGTTATAATATTTGTCTTGAATTTAGGATGTCTTTAAAAGCGACATTCCAAAGAATAAGACAATGTCTTCTGTAGAAACATCCTCTGAAAAAAATGCATGTGATCAGTATGAAGAGTTTAAAGGTGTTTGGATTTGGGATTTAGATTCGGGGTCATCTCTAAGTATAATAAATTTTTTTTCTTTGCGCCTTTCAATTACCTTTCACAAGCCAAAACTTCTTTTAGAAGGATGATTCTAAGTGTGCAGGGTAGAGCCACAATAAATACATGTCAGGTAAGGAAATTAATTCCCCAGTGGTCAACTCACCATTCCTTGACTGACAGAGGTTAAAGAAAGGCATAGGCACCAAACAGCAGGCCACTATTTATAACTCTTATATAAATATATATAGACATATTTTCTCAGAATAAATTATGTATTGAGTGTGGGTACCACTTTCTCATCCATATCATGGCTGTGAAAACATCAAAATCTGTCAGCTCTGCTAGGGATTGTGATAAAGAGCAGGATTTGGGAGGCTCATAATCATACACCTAAACTTTCTTCTTCCACAAAACAGAGTGGCCACACATGAGCCAGGAACACAATGAGTGGAAATAAGACCTGGTCTGCAGTAACCCAGACCATGGCCTGGTGTTTTCTGGGATGCTGCTAGCTGGCGTAGGCAAAATATATACCAGAGATTGTGCTAACAAGGAGCAAACCAACTGCACATGCTTGTGCAGTCCCACTTTAGTCATCTAATGCAGGCCTAAACTGCATTGGCTCTTTGGCCAAAATGCACCAGCTCACTCACTCCAGAAGACAGCTTTGACCATCTGACTGTGCTGAATCCACTGATAGTCATCCCCTCATCTGTGCCTCCCACCAGCCCAGTCCCTTACATTGTTTTACTCATTAATAGACCCTGTGTCTGACAGGTACATGTCATTATCCAAAACAGCTCTGTTTCTATGTTTTATCTTTGTTCATTATTTGGGTATTTACAGGAAACTACAGCAATACCAACCCACAACTATACTTTTGTTTTTCCTTCCACTCTACTTCTATCAACTAGGTATACTATCAAGATGCTGGCAGCCATGCTCCAGTGACATCATCTTGTCCAAGATCAAACTGCTCCAGGTATACAATTATGCGGCACAGAATTTCACTGGCATGCGCATCTGCTGTTGCAGATGATCCTTTGGTCTGTGATCAAACCAACGTACAATACTCATTGCCTGCCATATGATTCCTACATGGTATCGAGCATCTAAAAGGTTTCAGGAAAACCTTACTAATAGCTCTTTTGTCCAGAATAAGATTTTATGAGAGTTCTTACACAAAGAGATCCGTGTTCTACTGCTGTGTCCTACTTGAATTGTCTCTTGTATCAGAACCTACTTATGGATTATAAAGTAGAACTACCATACAGATACTAAAGCATCTCAACCAAAACATGTTTTCTGTGATACAGACCCTTTGTGTTCCACCTTCCTTCCTCACTGTATTCTCTCTCATGTTCCTCTTCCTCAGGTATTTTTTCTTAGTGTTCAAGAGGGAATGCAACCATACGTTACCTAGTCTATATTCTTATCTCTGTTGTCATTCAGGTAGCCACCAGCTTTACTAATATAAAGGTTATTTCTGCATACAAAATCACCCAGAGTAAAGCTAATGACTGTGGTGGATTCACAGCCACCACAGCTGCCACTTGACACTCCAGCAAAGAAAAAAAAAAAAAAAAAAAAGGAGAAACCCACCCAGGGATGTTCAGCTGTGCTCTTCCACTGTACTGGGCTACCTTAAAAACCTGTACCAGTTCACAGTATGACAGTGTCTCATCGCTCCTCTTCTACAGAAGTATGTTACTTTAGTAGCGATGGCTAAATAGTTTACAAATGGCCAACTTTGCCCTAAAGTCAGTTACCAGTAAGTCTAGCTATTACAGCACAGTGTAATATGCAACTAATAATCCAATTATCACCAATTTAGACAGCTTTTGTGGTCGTCTTGTACAGACGTTGCCACTGGTATTCATGTTAGTTGTTAAACTGTATCTGCATCACATATTACTGGGTGCAGCATGAACATAGAAGTCAGAAAGGGTCTCAGTCCCACCAAGAGAGCCGTTATTCACACTGGAAACATTATTCTGTTGCCCTTTGACAAAGCTGGTTCTGCAGCTGTCACCTTTATGTGCTTTCTTTCGTTTCACATAAAAGAAATTTTTTTGTTCAAAATGTTCTTTGTTATTAAAGAGTCAAGTATAGCTCTCAATCATTTCTGACACAACTGCTGAGACATAATATTTTTTCTTAGTTAAGAGTTAATTTTTACTTCTTTGACACATAGGAAAAAAAGTACCCATGTGGAATTTTCCTTGAAATAATGCTATTCATGTGCAGCACGGCTTATGGAGTTGTTTCTTTGGCTGTTGATTAGCAACTGAACATAGAAAATTAAATTAATAAGGAGGATTCCTTCTTTGTTTAATTAAATTCATATTTGTTATCATTCTTTATTTTAAAAACATTTGATTATAAGGATTACATCTAGATCCATGATAAGTTGTGCTGCATAATTACTACTGCTAACATCCTGTGATCATTTACTTAAAGTTATCTTTCAGTTCATATCTATAAGAAGATTTCTATGATATAGCACATAAGGTCAAGAACTGCAGAATCTAGAGATAGATTAATATTTGGCAGTAAAACTTTGCATTTTCAATTTGGGGGTATTCTGAAGACTTTTCTTTTTCATATTCTTTAAACCATCACTTTCTTTGTATTTTGCAACCCAGAAGAGATGGAAAGAAATACAGTAAGTAATTATTGTGATCTGGACAGGATTGTGTTTTCATATAATTTATTACTCTCTTTGGAACTTACATATATCATGCTTTTTGAGGACTGTGCACCTTTTCCTCATCACTTGGAAATAATCAAATGTGGATTAAAGTTTTTCTGCATTTCTCTGTTTCTAAGAATTCAAAACACAATTGATAAATTTAGAAATGTTTTTTATTAAAACAAAGAACACTAAGACAAAACTAGAAACGTTAAAACTAGTATAATTCTCCTTTTCAAATTAAAGTCCATTTTTCTCTCCAAACTATCTTCAGAACCAATCCATTCCTACTCAGCATTCCAAATGCAGGGACAAGGCATTTTTCAATAGAGAACTGATCCTTCAATTATTTTTAATCAAGTCTACATCTAGACTGGTAGCCAGTACAAAAAATACTTTATAGGCTTTAGAAAAAATGTCAATGTATAATTGCAGTACACCTACACCACACCTGCTGATGTAGTTCGTCATGTTTTACATTCCTCAAATAGCACAGCTTAACAGAAATACCATACAGAAATTTCTACACTCTAATTTGGCAATTATTCTTTGATCTTTTATCTTAAAATTTTCCTCTAATATCCACATCTGATCTTACATACCTGTCTTGAATATTTTTGTAACACCATGTGGAGATGGTGCATTATGGACAGGATTATTTGCAAGCATTTTTCCAAAACAGTTTCAGAATTAACAAGGATGCCATAGTATTCTTAGCAGCAGAAAACCCTTTGACAGAGATGGGCAAAGTCATGCAAAGGCAAATCAAAGATCTGCATAGCGTTTACAAAGGCTGTTAGTATTACTTCTGATACCTTCATTCCTAACAGTCCTTTCTACTGAGCTTATATAATACTAATTATATGAAACCTTTTCAGAGTCACTCTCTCAAGCCATAATGTTTGATCAATACGGTTTAACCTTAGCTCATCTAAATTTAGCACAAAGTCTCTCTCTGATCTGTTTCAAACACAGTCTCCCCAATATTTGTCTCCTAGCAAATGATGAGTTTGTTTTAACTCACTTGGCTTGTTTCTAGGAAGACCAAGGTCAGGATATACTAAGTATATAATAGTTATGAGGAGATAAGAAGGGAGTAGAATTATATGTAGATGAAAATATCGTGAGATATATATTAACATATATATGAATATATCTTGGTTCCCCAAATATTACTTTGCATCCACTTGCTGATTCTTTTTTCTGCTTAAATTCTGCACATCAGATGCCTCCTGGTGAATTTAAGTTAACAGTTTAGATCCAAATGACTGACTTACAATAAATTTATAATATTTCTGAACTTAGTCCACAGTGTCAAATTCAGTCTCCAATGCATCAATGAAGATCTCATAGATTTTCTTCATGAATCTAAATTTAAAGGAAAATATTTTTTTACATTTTAAAAAATGTATAGCAAATATAAGTTGTTCAAATACCACTACAAGTGGTCAACAACCATGAATTTCAACCCAGTTTAACATGAGAAGAACTAGAATCTGTTTGGCACACTGAAGTGAAGTAGGAATATAAGTCCACGAAATCTAAGTAGAAAGATGCTTCCAGTACTAGAAAATACTACCATACAAATATTCATGATATGTCTTATGTTACTTGTTGTACTTGCCACACCATCATTTCATTGTAAAATTGCACCTATGGTGTAATGTACAAACGGTGATTACTTTTGGTACATGGCCAGTTATAAGTGTATTCCTCTCAAAACAGAGACAGATTTGGCCCATAAATCTCTAGAATTATTTTTTTCCAAGTTTTTAACTTAATGAATTAAATACTCTTTGAATTTCTGGATATTGGATATGATTGAAGTAAATTGATACAATTGTTTCCTACCACTTTAAAAAAAAAGTTCTAAAAGAAAACAGATCTGTGCCCATTTAGACTGCCAGAAATAGGAATTTGTTTTGCTTGTAGAAAATCTTGTTTAGATTAGAATTTCCCAAGTTAATTGCATTCTATTAATCAGAAATAAAGGCAATATTTACAATTTGCCTTACAGGGAAGGTTGTTTCAGTATTTTTAAGTTCAGTGGAACAAGAACACAAAGCCCGTTTTCAGCTGAGGTTATTAAAGGCCACCCTTCCAGGAATTTATGGTTTAAATTGGCAACGCTATTTGTGAAAATGATTACCTAATAATAATAGAAAGGGGACTGGTTACTGAGGACACTTAACACTGTGGATCACGGCACGGCTGCTCAGAGACTTGAGGCTCATGTAGTAGAGTCCCTCAGAGCAGGAAATTCCCTCAGATATCAAAGGTTTTAAATTAAAAACATTAGTTTATGAAACAGCATTATTTTGTACCCAATTGGACACCATGAGTAGCCTGTGCCCATTTAGTGGAGCAACAGTGCAGTGTGCAGCATACAGGTGTCGTGGCTTAACCCCGGCCGGCAGCTGAGCCCCAGGGAAACAACGACTCACTCCCGCCGGTGGGATGGGGGAGAGAATCGGAAGAGTAAAAGTGAGAAGACTCATGGGTTGAGATGCAGACAGGTTAACAGGTAAAGCAAAAGTCACGCACACAAGCAAAGCAAAAATTCATTCCCCACTCCCCATGGCAGGCAGAGGTTCAGCCATCCCCAGGAAAGCAGGGCTCTGTCAGATGCAGCGGTGACTTGGGAAGACAAATACCATCACATTGAACATTCCCCACTTCCTTCTTCTTCCCCTAGCTGTATATACTGAGCATGACACCATGTGATATGGAATATCCACTTGGACAGGTGAGGTCATCCAGCCAAGCTATGTCCCCTCCCCGCTTCTTGTGCACACCCAGCCTCCTCCCTGGTGACATGGGATGAGGAGCAGAAAAGGCCTTGGCTCTGTGTGAGCACTGCTCAGCAGGAACTAAAACATCCCCGTGTTACCAACACTGTTTTCAGCACAAATACAGAACATAGACCCATACTAGCTACTATGAAGAAAATTAACTCTGTCCCAGAAAAAACAAGTACAGCAGGCACCCACACTTTTTAGCGTACACTGTAATTGGTGTGTGGATAACTGGGAGAGTTATGGTGTCCTGGTTTCAGATGGGATAGAGTTAATTTTCTTCCTAATATCTGGTACAGTGCTGTGGTTTGGATTTGGGATGAGAATACTGTTGATAGCACACTGGTGTTTGGTTGNTGGTGTTTGGTTGTTGCCAAGCAGCGCTTACAATTCAGTCAAGGACTTCTCAGCTTCCCAGGCCCTGCCAGTGAGGAGGCGTGAGCCTTCCGCAGGAGGGGCACAAGGAGCTGGGAGGGGGCACAGCCAGGGCAGCTGACCCAGGCTGGCCAGAGGGATATTCCATACCATGTGGCGTCATGCTCCGTATATAACTGGGGGAGTTGGGTGGGGAGGGCTGTGGGTTGGGAACTATCTGGCATCTGTCAGCAGTTGGTGAGCAATTGAGCTGTGCACTATTTGTTTTCTATATTCTTCTATTATTATTAATTGCAACTACTATTATTCCTTTTCTCTTCTATTAACTTTTTATCTGAACCCATGAGTTTTACATTTTCCTATTCTCTCCCCCATCCCACTGCAGGGGGTGGAGTGGGCAAAAAGCTGTGGGGTTGTTTTAGCGGCAGGCCAAATTTAACACCAGCATGTGGGCAGGTGCAGAGCTGGAGGTCCCACGTCTCCCCAAGGAGGAGTGTGCAGCTGTGGGAGCCTGCATTCCCTGAAGGGGGAAAGGTGCTGGTAACCTACAGGGCCTGGGCTGGAGGGTGCAGTTAAATGTAAATACATGGTGGAGAGTGTTAAGACTTTTGGGGATTCATTACAGAAGGTATCTACAAAGGTGCTTATTAACATTTTGTAAATGTCTACTGTTGTGGTTTATCTGTCGTATTGCTGATACTGAACCTGAATTATAGCTTGCTGATTCCTTGTTGAATATGTGTTTTTAACAAATCAATACACCAGTTCGCTCCTTGTTTTAAACTACATGAACTAAGCAGGTTTTTTCCCTGTGACAACCCTCAAAAAAGAATTTCTCAAACCTATTAAAAGAAGTAATCACTGTGATAAGAAGAGATAAGAAGACAAGACGTATTGCAAACAAAAGCTTGCAAAAAGGTTGGTAGAGGGGCAGATTTGCTTCAGTTCCTGCTGAAGGGAGGCTTAGGATGATTCACACCAGGTGCTCATGCAGTGTTTGCAGATAGATTCGGCTAAGGGAGCCACAAAGCTCCCACAGAGAGCTATGACTTATGTGGATTCAGCAGCAGGACTCCCTTTACTGGGATCTGCAGCTGGGGGAACTTTTGAAGCCTTAGGCTTTTGCAGAGAAGATTTTAAAGGTAGACACTATGTCAAAACAAAAGAAACTAAACTTGAGGTACTCAGTTCACAAAGCAAAGCCAAAGAGAAGCAGAATCTTCTGTTCCACACCTGCAAACACTCTCTCTGCTGCAAACTGCTCTACCTACAGGTGATAGATGAACCTTTTTGGCAGCACACAATCAAGCACACTGCAGCAATCCAACCATGATATCAGAAAGATCCATGTAACAGGTCAACTTGTGAGAGAGAAATGTAAAGTTCTCCTCAATCTAAAAGGTTTAAAAAACCTTTATAAAACATCTCTACTGTGACTGACACATGATTTTCTGACATTCATTTTTGATCAATTTGTGCAAATAAATTTCAAGGCCAACATACTATCAGTCCTGCAATACAACCAACATAACTGTATTTCATACTATATCATTCAAAGGATATATAACACTGAGTGTAGCTAAAAAGCAGACGACAGGCTCTCTACAAACATCCATTTTTCCTCTCTGAAATGGCGATAGCTAAACAAGACCTGAATTAAATCATCATGTTTCTAGTTGAAGAACGAAAGATTTTTTTTTCCAAACTTTAAAAATCACTCAAGCCCCTAAATATTCTGCGGACATAGAAGAATTTGACACTGTAAGACCCATAAAGTCTGTTGGTGTCTTCCACTACTTCAAGCCAGTTCAAGATGAAAGCTAAGATTGAGAGTCCCTACCTAGCGTAAATGAAAAACAAGCACTCATTCCTTCTCCAGGGTATTCCTTAGGAAACAGAAAAGTCAGAAAAAAAGAAACTGTGAAAGAAAAGCAGGTTGGAAGCATAGCACGGAACCCAGAACTTATAAACAGAGGGTTGCAATTAATAAATGATGCTATACACAAATATTCCCTTGCTCTCCCCTCTCTCTTCCATGGTCTCGTGGTTCACTTTAATCATAAGTCATTCCCTCATCTCTGGGAAAAGTTGCCTAATTATGTGAAAAGCATTTGGAGCAAAAGAGAATGCTGATATTTGGCAAAATGTGCTGTTTTCAGAGCTGCTGGACATATATAGTAGCAGTAATAAAATCTTAGGTAAAGAGATTTTAAAAACTGAAAGTAATTCATTCGGATGTTTTCTTTGGTTGACAGGACTTCACCCTCTGGCTACCTCCTCCAAGTACTTAACCTGCCCTTTCTGCCACTGTCTCACTCACAGCCCTATTGTTTCCAGGTGACATTTAGAATGTCTGTAAGCTAAATTTCCACACTTATTTTAATGGGAAAAAAATCAAGCATGACATATGGGTAATTCAAATAGCATTTACTTCACTGTGGGAAACTCTAACTTCACTTGTTACTTTGAACAATTGGGAATATGCCACCTCCAAACTACTAGCTTGCTAATATTGCAAATACTGTATTTCCACTTTTTTTCTTATTTAGAAAAATATTTTTCTTCCTTTTTCTTTGTAATGAGGTTCATACTGAACTGTATTGAGACTATTTTAACAGAATAAATTAATTAATTCATAGAATCTTAGAATGTTTGGGGTTGGAAAGGAACTTAAAGATCATCTAATTCCAACACTCCTGCCATGGGCAGGGACACCCTCCACTTGACCAGGTTGTCCAAAGCCCAATCCAGCCTGGCCATGAACCTTTCCAGGGATGTGGCCTCCACAGCTTCTCTGGGCAAGCAACCTGGTTCCAGTGCCTCACCACCTCCCACAGTAAAGAATTGCTTCCTAACATCTAATCTAAATCCCCCCTCTTTTAGTTTAAACCCATTCCCTCTTGTCCTATCACTCCCTGCCCTTGTAAACAGTCCCTCTCCAGCTTTCCTGTACACCCACCTCAGATACTGGAAGGCTGCTCTAAGGTGTTCCTGGAGCGTTCTCTTCCCCGGGCTCAGCAACCCCAACTCTCTCAGCCTGTCTTCATAGGATATGTGCTCCTTCCTTCTGATCATCTCTGCGTCCCTCCTCTGGACTTGTTCCAACATCTGCATGTCTTTCTTGTAGTGGGGACCCCAGAATACTCCAGGTGGGCTCTCACGAGAGCTGAGTAGAGAGGCAGAATCCCTTGCCTTGACCCTTCTTTTGATGCAGCCCAGGATACCGTTGGCTTTCTGGGCTGCAAGCGTACACTGCTGGGTCATGTGGAGCTTCTCGTCCACCAACACTCCCAAGTCCTTCTCTTTAGGGCTGCTTTCAATCCATTCTCTTTACTTGTGCTTGGGATTGCACTGACCCATTTTCAAGACCTTGCACTTGGCCTTGTTGAACTTCATGTGGTTCACATGGGCCCACCTCTCAAGCCCCTCAAGGTCCCTCTGGACAACATCCTTTCCCTTCAGCATGTCAACCATACCACGCAGCTTGGTGTCATTGATAAACTTGCTAGGGGTGCACTCAATACCACTGTCCATGTTACCATCAAAGATGTTAAATAGCACCAGTCCAAATACCAACCCCTGAGGAATGCCACTCGTCACTGGTTTCCACTTGGACATCAAGTCATTGACCACAATTCTTTGAGTGCAACCGTTCAGCCAATTCCTTATCCACTGAGTGGTTCATCTGTCAAATCCATACCTCTCTAATTTAGAGATAAGGATGTTGTGTGGAACAGGGTCAAATGCTTTGCACAAGTCCAGGTAGATGACATCACTTGCACTTCTGCTATCCAGCAACTGTAATCAAGTCACCAAGAAGGTCACCAGATTTGTTAGGCACCATTTGCCCTTAGGGAAGCCATGATGGCTGTCACCAATCACCTCCTTGTTTTCCATGTGCTTTTAGCATAGTTTCCAGGAGGATCTGCTCCATGATCCTGCTGGGCACAGAGGTGAGACTGAATGGCCTGGAGTTTCCCAGGTCTTCCTTTATTATTTTTTTTGCTTTTAGAGGGTGCAATATGTAATTATTTACCATACATTATCATGTCAAGACTGGACGTAAACTCATTCCATCTCACTTTAGGCACCTAAACAAAGTGACTAACCACCTTATGCCTACTACCAGTGCAATGAAAGAGTTTCACACGGTAATTCTGATACAAGAGAAGGTGACTCTTTTTCTCTCACAGCTGCCTAACAGATAGTCCATAGGGCAGCTCTGTTCAGAGTTTAGGTCCCTCATTTGTGTGTCTAATGATAGGCAAGACGAAAGTGGACCTAATCGTGTGTGAACTTTTACATGGTTTGGAAGGACACACTCTGTTCTTGGAACAACTGTTTTCTGTGAAATGCCAGCAACCACTGTAGGATCACTGCTGACAAGTACTGAAACAAGAAGAATTTGGGAAAAATTAGGAGGAAAAAGCACACAAAAATCTCTTTCCAGAATAGATGGTAGGAAATTGCTTGAGGCATAACAAGAATATAACAAAGTCTCAGATACAGACAGAGCAGTAATTATAAGCGGGATGATAGAGAGAGTCTTATATAGGGAATACAGATTTTGTGAGAGATGGAAGAGTCAATGAAAAGACTTGAAAAGCATGAGAAAGGAATGGAGAAAATTATGAGCCCATATTTAGCAGACAGGAATGGAGTTTGGCAGGTATCAGTCAGAGGATGAGAGGAGGCGAGCCAAGAGTCAGAATTTGGGTGGAGAGAACAGAAAGGTGAATGCAAGCTTTGGGAACAAGGAATATCACTGTCAACAGAAAGGGAGGAATATAATAAGAAGCTAGAATTTAAGAAACTTTAGCAACATTTAAGAGATGATCTGTCATATTGGCCACATACAGTAGAAAGAAGTCAGTGAAAAGATGAATAAAAATTATTATTTCATTTTGGTTCTTTTCTTTATTCTGTAATGAGCTTTTCCAACTGCTCTTTTGTGAACTGATGCTACCTTGGGCCCTGGCTGTTGGAGATGAAAAACACAAGCAACTGAAACACTGACAACATTTACAGGAGTTAATCCTACAGGGAAAAGTCTAAATAACTTTTGCTGACTCGCTTAAGGGTAGCCTGAAATGTAGTATAGAGGTACTGAGCACACATAACAAGCTAGCTCATGTACCAGAAGCAGTCAAGATCAGCCAGAGCTAATTTACTCTGTGAGTGGGACTTGGAGAAGCAGGGATTTAAAGCACAGCCTTAGTTAAAGGGAAACTTCAGTGTCAGGAAAAAATGGTCTTATCAGAGACATTTCTCAGTGTTACAGTTTGGCAAATAATTCCTTGTCCCAAGGAAATGACTTTGTGTGCTTCTTTGCTTTTGCAGTCGATAAATATTTTCTTGCATAGTTTATCAATGATGAAGATTACATCTTTAACTAAGGAGTATTCTTATTACTAAGGGTCTTGTCAGTAATATGGGCTAATTCATCCTGCTGCTTTACTTTCTGGCAGGCAAATAACTCTTAAGTGCTAAAGAGTGAAGCAGAGTAAATTTCTGTTCTGAAATGCTACCCTTGGTGTAGGGCCTGGTAATAGCCAGAGTAGACATCAGGAGCCTAGACTACTGTGTAATGTAGTAAGGATTCGTACCTCAAACATTTTATTTCTGTTTCAGTAGAGCCTACAGTTAGCAAACATCTTTGGGTGTGAATTCAATTTTATATAAAGGTATTTATATAAAGATATTGGGAAATAGGATCTCATTCTCCAATTGACTTTTTTTGCCAGATGTCTCCATTTCTTCATGTTGCTAGGTATGTTGCATTGCTAAATTCACTATGGCAACTCCCTAACAGTTTACCTTCAAGTAACCTGCTTCAATTAGATCTAAATTATTCCCCGAAAAGAAGACAATTTACATTTTTGTTTGAGTGCATCTCATGTTAATAGATTCCAGGTGTCAGATTGAATGAGAAACATTGTTTTGGGTTTAATTTCTCAGATAGAAAGTTGAAAAGCTTCTGTAGATTAGTTCCCCCAGGGCATGCATCCCCATACCTGTATGTAAACTAATTTTCCCAGGTGAGAGAAACAAGGCACATTGTCTCGAGCATAACACCCTATTAAACAGGTATACTAATTCTGTGAGACAACAGAGCATTACGGCAGTACTTGAAACACTGTTTACTTATAGATACACATTTTATAAGGTCATCTCACAATAAGAAATTTACTGACATAAACTGAAGAGAATGAGCACTTGCTCATCAATATGATAAAACCAACTAGCAGATAATAAAATGTAACTGCCTAGTATATTTTGACAGGCTGAGAGTCAGAGAGCATTAATAAAGAATCCTGAACTACGAGCTGCAGACATCCATGTTATATCTTTTCTGATCACTCTGTAATTGGTATTTTTACATACAATTTTTCGGCAGAATTCGTATTTCTTCTTCTGGTTCAAATTTCTAAAATAATACACACTTTAATGAAGCTGTAGCACTGGTACTATCAACTAAAGAACATTCTTAAGAAGAGATTGTTCAGATCTCCCCATTTTAAATCACACAGAGCAAAAGCAATTCAGTTTTGGTTTGGTTTTTTTTTAAAAAAAAAACAAAACAGAAAAACAATACCCAAAACAACAAACTATCAATTAAAATCTTTGAAAAGAGCTCCAGACTTTTTCATTGCTTAGTTATAAAGAATAGCATCTAAATTGCTTTCTGATTAAAGGAGTAATATAGCAGGTTAACAGATAATCTTGAATGGAATTGCCAGTTCCATCGATTAGATTCAATTTACGATTCCAGCCCAGTAAAACCTAATTTTATTTAACTTATTATGTCAATTGTTATTCTGCACATCAGTAAAAGACTAACCCATTTTCTTTCCTATATGATCCTATTATCAATCAATCAATAATTTTCAAGATGAAAAGGCAGAATTTCAAAATAGTTTCAGTCTTCAGTCTTTCTGAAGTCAAACTGTTCTCCTTGGCTTTGGTTAAAAGGAAAATACTGAGGAATAAAACTTTAGAACTGCTTAAGTGAGTTTAAGAAGTTATGAAGTTGAAATCAGGTGATGTTTAACACTGGGCCACGACAGACTTCATATAAACCTAAAAGCAGCACAAAAGCAGCATTCACATTTTCTCAATAAATGACAACAAATCATTTCCCCTCAGGTCTTCAAAGCAAAATGTGCATGAATCCAGCTCCTTTCGAAAGAAACTGGAATGAATTTATTTAATCAAAATTTTCGCTGCTATACACATTTTCAGCAATGAAAGGTAGAGAGACAAACAAGTAATTCCTAATCAGATATGAAATGAGAGTTATGGCTTTGACAGTGGAAAAAGTTGAACCAACCACCCTTTGACTGCCATAATATGCTAGGCAGATTTAAATATTACTGAAGCAGTATGATTCAGAAGATCAACAGCCTGGTTTATAGCTGTAACCTGACAGGAAGACATCTAACAAACATCAGTTTCATTTCCACACAATTCCAACTGGAACAATGTAACTTTGCAGAATTATCAGTAACTTGGGAGACTGCTTCAGAAATGTAAGTTGACCTCTAGTCTCAGAGAGATGAAAAAGGCTTACTGCAGTTTTATTTTATCCTTCTTTTATTAAGTCACTTCTGTATTTCTCAAATTGCAGCACACAATTATTAAAATGCTAACCTTTCAAACTTCTTTTTTTTTCTTAATGGCAGATTGTCATGGTTTCAGCTGAGAAAGAGAGTTAATTTTCTTCACAGTAGCTGGTATGGGTCTGTGTTTTGGATTTGTGCTGGAAGCAGCGTTGATAGCACAGGGATGTTTTTGCTGTTGCTGAGCGATGCTCACACAGAGCCAAGGCCTTTTCTGCTTCTCGCACCACCCTGCCAGCGGGATGGCTGGGGGTGCACGGGGAGTTGGGAGGGGACAGACAGGACAGCTGACCCAAACTGACCAAAGGGATATTCCACACCATATGGCATCATGCTCAGTTTGTAAGGGAATTTGGGGGAAGAGTAAGAGGGGGCAGCAGCAGCATTCGAAGTGATGACATTCGTCTTCCCAAGTCACCGTTACACATGACAGAGTCCTACTGTCCTGGGGATGGCTGAACCCCTGCCTGCCATGGGGAGTGGGGAATGAATTCCTTGTTTTGCTTTGCTTGTGGGCGTGGCTTTTGCTTTACCTATTCACCTGTCTGCATCTCAAGCCATGAGTCTTCTCACTTTCACTCTTCCAAGTCTCTCCCCCATCCCACCTAGGGGGAGTGAGTGAGTGACTGCATGGGGTTCAGCTGCCAGCTGGGGTAAAACCACAACACATATATCTTTTAGAAGACTCTCCCACTACATAAATACCATTTTGCATTGATACACAACAACTTTGCTTGTGTATCAACCCAAAATTATATTCTTGTAGAAGAACAAGTATGAAGTATTCCATCATGTTCATTTCCTTTTGGAATTTAAATTTTAGCACACTGGGATTATATTCTTTTCACAGTTTATTCTATTAGCATATTCAGCTTTAAAAGTATTTGTCTGGATTTTAACAGATATATTAAGAGATAAAAATCAAAGATTTTAACAGTGTTTTCAGAAACAGACAAGCACCTGACTAAGTGAACACCTGTTGAAGATACAAAAATAGGCATGAGGAGATACAAACTTGTGCTGAAAAATTCAGCAGTTTCAATTTCCATTTAAAACTGATTCTTCAGTAATTATTTTTCACATTTTAATCTCTAACACTCAAGTCACTCACCCAGGTAAAGATACTACTTGAATCCTGAAGTAGTAGCCATTATAGTACCATTGATTGTTATCAAGCCATAATACTTAAATATTTACAGTTCTACCTAAACATCACAGCTATATTAATGCACATAAGTGTATTTGAGTTATAATCCCATTTCATTCCATTTTATAATGTTGCACATCTTTGAAACCAAAGAAAATATGTAAACAATTATGCTAACTTTCTGAAGCAGAGTAATCCAGTGTGATCCAACTGAATTTCCAAGTGAAATTCTCAACTGACAAAATCACAGAGAATTATGATGATCATTTCTGAAGTTCTCTCATTTCTTTTTTTTTCCTCTCCCTTTTTTCTCCAAGATCTTCACTCTTCTGAGTTATCTTAACTCCCTCTTTCAAAAGTTACTGTTACCATGTCATCAAAACTCAAGCATTTCAACAATACAGGTGAAGCAGATGAAAGAACTGATACTGCAGAATAACAAGATGACAGTAACATCTGTAATCACCTGAACATACATATTCCTAGCTGCTCCTCTCTCTAGTATTTTCAATTCTATTAAAGTTTTCTGTTTCCAGAGATGAACATAATAGGAAAATGGGAAAGGAGAAAAAGGCAGAGATAAAATTTTAAACTAGGATTTATCATTACTGCAGTTTGAGGCAGGTTCTACAATGCTTTGAGTTATGGCCAACTTAGATAGTGTCTGTGAACATGGTGTTCAAATATCATTAATGAATTATCATAGTAGACACATTTTAGCCCATGGAGTGGAAATGTACTTGTTTAGGCAGCAAGAAAACATAGGAAAGAAGGATTCTGTAGGTGAAGTGACAAAAAGCATTTTAAAACTTTTTCATATCATCTTATATGTGACATCAGGACCTTGAAACTTAAGCGTGGTGGCTGGAGCTTTTTGTAATCATTATGGCAAAAAGAGTGCATTTATATCTGTGTATGCACAGCTCCTTCCAGGTTTCAGTCTACCCAGAATTGGATTTTCCAGCAACAAAACCAACTGCCAAGATAATTCACTCAAAACCTCCCAGCATTACTCCAGGAATGAGTAATGAGTTCATTCTCCAGGGCAAGCGTCTTGTTTCTGCAGCAAGAGGAAGCTTCTGTGTCTTTTCAACTGCATCTGCAACTTTTATACTGGCTTAACTATCCTGTTCTCTATTTTTTACCTCTACAAGTGGCAATGTTCCACCAGATCAGCAAAGACGCTTTGCAATTCAAACTGTCTTTTCACCAATTTGAATATCTGGAGAAAATAGTCAATATTTTATAAGTACAGAAAATAGATACTGTTGGAGGTTCTACTACTAGGGATATATGTCTTCTGTGCATAATCATATTTAATTAAATTGCACTGGTTTTAAGACTGAAGTGTTAAATGTGGTACTGCTTTCAACTTGTCATTAATGTTTTGTAAAAGTCTCCTTAGTGGACAAATGAAGACTGCTCTCAAGCAGTGGCCTTTCTCTACATGCCTATGGATGAAGTGCTCCAGGAAAGCAGTTTAGATTCACTAAAATACCACACCAATAACAGACAAGCACGTGGCAGGACCAAGACAAAGTCCATCTGCCAGTCAAGTGGAACATACACAGCCCAGGGCTCTGAGCTGCCCCAGTTTGTGCACTGCTGCATTCACAGACATTGCCTGTAGAAAGTACATTTGCTTTTCCGAACATAAATCATCAGCATATAGCAAAACAGTATGGAGAATACATAAAAAAAACAGGTACAAAAACATTTGGCTAAGGATGGCAGGGGCTCCACCATAAAAAAAAAAACAACCTTCATCTTACCAGCCACAGCTCTTATTAGTTACCATGGTCAAAGATGACAGACACACACGCACTTTTTGTCTAGCCTTTCCCAGTGATGAGTACCATTTTCTCGTGCTCCCCCAGAAAGTCCATTTTTCCCAAATTTTAGCAAATCACACATATTTCATTTAAACCTCTACAGATATATGAGTTGGGTAGGTTGTTTTTACTGTACTGCTGTGACTAGAGACTTGTAAAGTGGTAGACAAAAAAAAAATCATAACCTCTAAGAACTTGTAAACAAGACCTCTTGAAACTCAGTAACAAAAAACTCTTCTCATTTATACACAGAGCTGAGGCTGTTAATGCTAAAGGCACAGATTTGCAGTAACCTGTAGGAAAGGTGGTCTCATGTAAGAGTTCCTGCCTACCCCACTGCCCGTGCTTACTTGCCTGGCACATTTTGAATGGCACAGACAGATGAACTTGCGGCAAATTAGCCTTACAAAAACATGAATGAAAGAAGAAAAGTTCTGAGATATAGGAGATGGCAGCTAACTTGGCTTTTTCCTGAAACCACAGCCTTAGCAATAACCAGATTTTGAGATTTGGGGTCGAAAAAATGAGGCCATGAATTTTTTGGATCAAAGAATTTAAACATGAGCACCTTAGGACTGAAACTCTGGATACTGATCCCAGAGTTACAACACAATATGATGTATTTATAACCACCTTCTTCCTTCGTAAGTTCATTAGGAAGTATGTGCCTTGCTTAAGTATAATAGCACCAATTTAGAGTGGTAACTTTTTTCCTTGCTAGATAAGGTGTTCCCCTCCCTTTCCAAGGCATTGTTTGGAAATGGCTTCTAGTAGAACCAAGAATGTATGTAAGTGACAGAAGGAGAATTGGTTGAAATTACAGTTTCACAGCAAAGGCTTAGAAAGACTTTTGAAATGAATCCTGTGCTCCAGGACACCAAGTTGCTTACATTATGTAAGTAAAGTGTCAGGATGTTTGTAATACAATCTAATGCTACTGAGCTGAACATGCCCAGTGACTTTTGCAGACTACAACAGGGGAAGATGAGCAAAGCAGACATTGAGATACAGAGAGCGAAAAGTCCACTGCTAAGGAAAAATAAAGGAAAAATGTGAAGACAGCGAGACAGAGAATATAGATCGGAATTGTTTTGAAGACAGTGTTCAGAATCCTAAAGAACATAAAGGTGAATTTATCACATAAAATATTTAGAATAAGCAAATGAATCCATAGATGCACACCCTTAAATAGACTGGGCTTGAATATACCTATTGAACAAGCAGGGAAAGGACTAAAAGGTCAGGACTGGGTCCTGAGAGAGTGTCAGAAAGAGGACAGGAACAAATTAGAGACAGATTGAGGTCACATGTTTCTCTGAAAGGGCCTGAGGAGGCAGCAGGAGGGAAGGCAGGCAGCACTGCAACCTTCTCATGAAGAAGAGAGCCAGAAGGCATTCTGCAGCAGGGCAAGGGAGCTTGCACTGAGCACCCTTTAGGAGTGGAGTGTGGGTTGTGGAAGCCGATGACAGGCGAGATCTTGAATTTGCATGTTGGTCCCAGAAGCAACACAGTGGCTGATGGGGAGGGAAACTGATTCCAAAATCTATTGAAGGAACTAGCACAAATGGCAGCAGCAGAGAGGACCACACTGGGACTTCAGGAAGAGCAGCAACATTAAAATGAATGGTTGGATATTTTAATGAGGGAATTCAGGTACAGGTAGCTAGAAACCATATGAGAACATTGCATTCTGCCTTCCTCTCCCAGTACTTTCTAACATCTATTCACAACTGAACAAAAGAAAATATATTTTTTTAATACCCACTGAATGGACAAATTTCCAGTTTATTTCTTGTTGATTATGATGGTTTTATGCCAACATTTATCCTTAGTTTCCTTTATAGAAAATGAATACCTTAATCAATGTTCCAAGAGCTACAGAGGATTTACAATTATATAAGTACTATGATTCTTACTAGAAAAAACAATATATGAACTTTTTTACAAAGACAAAACTCATAAATGAGCAGTTTCATATTTTGAAAGTTGAAAAAAATAATTATCTGCATAAAGTATAAAAATAGCAAGAGAGCTACACAGTAATTCTGATATTAACTGATATTAATGAAAAATTGAAGAGTGGGGAAATTCCCACAGTATGTCAGCAAGTGGACATACTTGCATGATGTGACAAATAAAAAAATGATTGTGCTTATTTTGACTGATAGTGGGTACATTATTCAAGATATCAAGGAACTCAACCACTTCAAAGACAAAAACAAGCTGGTGCACAAAGAAAACAGACAACTAAACCTGAAACTATAAATGCATACACATACAGGATAGAAAAACAAAACTATTTTTCTTGCCAGTTTTGATGGGAAAATATGTACTGCTCTATGTTTTCTGAGTTTAATTTTATTTACCCCAATCCCTTGGCCTCAAGTCCCTTAAGGGACTTATTTGGCTGAAGCTTTGAAAGATGTGAGAGATACAGAATTCTGGAGAAATTCTCAAGAGTAAACATAAACCTGAAAAGCAAGTGGTTTTGAAAGTTCTTGTTTCAGGTGAACAAGCCTTGCAAAACATACTGGACATTTACTTCCAGAGCAATACATCTCACATAAATGTGAAGTTGATCTAAATTCTTATAATATTCCCAAGGGGAAAAAAAGTTCAGAAATACAGAAAGATGGAGATTAGGAGAGTTGAAAAAGCAGAGCTTGCAGTGTAAGAAATTAATTGTCTAAACTGCCAGTTTTACATTCCTTAGGTGACTAAGAATTTAAACCCTGTTTTTTTTAAATCATTCATATGTTTAAAAGTCAACCTATAGATTGTTGGAAAAATGGCAAGACAAACTGGAAGAAAATATTATCGTAGTGTCAACCTGATGAAGAAATAATACTGTTCTTCTACCCTATGAAATTGCACTGGCAGTAAATATTACTAGAAAACCAGGGTCATTTTGGACATGATTTTCACTTTTCTCTAAAATTTCTTGTAAACAGCTTCTTTAACGGAAAGGATGCTACACTAAATGATCCTCTCCTCCATAAATCTAATTTAGCCAGTGATTTTTTTCATTCTTTTAACAAAATAATAACAAATTTACCACAACTGAAATAAACAATATTCAACTATATATTTTGTTGTTTCTAAGTATGTCTAACATTGAATTATGTTTAGAAGCAACAACCAAAAAAAAAGCAATTACGTTTTCCTACTTTTGACATCACTGTAAACGAATTGGTTATGCACTATACAAAGAAAAAGAGAAGACATTAAATTGCCAGTAAAATAGCTAGTAAAATCTTGCCGTATTTACTTAACACAGAAGTCTGGCTTCCATCTTTATTCTTGAGAATTCTGTTCACTTCAAGAACAAACACAGGAAGTTATTTACAAACAAAAAAGAAAATAAGGTGATCTAAGCCTTTCTCCTTTACCAGATCTTATCTTTAAAACAGGACTAGAATGGCAGAGAAATGTGTTTTTAAGAAAATGCTGAAATTTATAAATTTAAATAAACCTTCAGTTTTCATCACCTAGAATGTATACATGCAGTGGAATAGGAAGTGTTGCATTTTATTTCCTCAGTATTTCCCGGTATAACAAAACCTGTGAAAATCATGGGTTTATTAGGTCTTAGGTTTAAAAATAATATCTTACAGTCATCCAGACCTAGTTTCCTTACCCTCTATTTGGAAGTCTCTGTCTCGACTAGTGTAGTAACCGAGAAGATTATCGTGCACAAGAATTGCTTCCTGATACAGGTCAACTAGTTGTTTTTACCATTTTCTAACTAGAATTTAATTTATATTTTCTGCAACAAGCATCAAAAGCTGCAATTACAGAGCTACCAGAACATTTATTACTTTTATGGTTAAGCTTTTCTCTTCAATTACTGTGTGAGGTAAATGAATCGTCTTTTCAATGAGTGCAGAAACCTTGCCCTACTTCTCATTCCTCTGTCTAAGAGAGAGGGAAAGGCAGAAGGGAATGGAGGATGAGAAGCTTGGTAATGTTCTCAGAGAGGTTGGTGGCTCTTCCAGGACTGGGGCCTGTCCCTCCTTCTACCCCCACCTTCAACCTCAGTCTTAGGTGCCAGCAGAAAAGCTGGAAGCTAGAAAATAATTTTTTAACAAGAGAGTCAAACCCTAGTGAACTTCAAGAATACTCAGTTCAGAGTCAGATTAGGCCTGGAAATGGTCCAGAGTCTCTTATTTCAACTACTTTATTCCATTCTACTCTTTACGTGGTGTTTTCTTTGTCTTCATCAGACATGTTTTTGAAATCTGTATTGCCTCCTTGCATGTAGAGGCTCCTAAGGTAAATATTTGCTCAGACACTAAACTCTTTCATCATGATCTTGCAGTCCTTTCTTACCCTAAATGTAAATAAACTGTCTACTGATTTCATTAGTAGGATTTATACCTACAACATAAAATAAGGTATTTAAAAATCCGAGAATGATGAATGTTATAAACAAAAATATTGATATCTAAGATAATTAGGATCAGTTTTAGTTAGGAAGAAGGACAATGATATTTTGAAGGTCTAGCCGAGTAATCTAGTATATTCAAAAAGAAAATTTACCAGATTTTAGCTAAGTGAAAGTATTAGTAAAATTTCCTGCCAAATACATCTACTAGTTATAAGAAGAGAGAATTATTCACATCACTGCAGCTAGCACAACACTCTTTCCCTAGTAATATATACACCTAAATTTAGAAGAGGTTTGTGAGATTGATTGTGAGATTGACAATTTTACATTTAGTGCTTTTGTTAGATCTCTCGGCCACATGGCCAAACATGACTGAGCTTGGCATGTCTGTATTAACAGCCTGGAAGATAACAGACCTTCATTTGTTCTGAAACAGAACTTTTAGTACTCCAGGTGGGGTCTCACAAGAATGGACTAGAGGGGGAGAATCCCCTCCCTCGAGCTTCTGGCCACACTATTTTTGATGCAGCCCAGGACACGGTTGGCTTTCTGGGCTGCCAGCGCACACTGCTGGCTCATGTTGAGCTTGTCATCCACCAACACCCCTAAATCCTTCTTCTTGGGGCTGCTCTCAATCCATTCTCCACCCAGCCTGTATCTGTGCTTGGGATTGCCCCAGCCCATGTACAGGACCTTGCACTTGGCCTTGTTGAACTTCAAATCGATGTGTTTCATCGAATGCTCTTCATATAACAACAAACTTTCTCTTTGTATGTGTTGTTTTGGTTTTGTCTGGCTTGCAAATCTCACTCTAGTGTTTTGGATCATAAAATACTATTGTCAATGTAAACTGTTCTTAACATCTCTTCTCCTATTTATGGGTTGATGTTCAAATGGAATTTAGAGAGAAAGCTGAAAAAGAACACAACATTTTGGCTGCTTATTGATAGATTTAATGAGATCTCTACTGTCAGAAGTTGGGCTTTATATACTTGTGATTCTTAATATGTAAAGCGTGTTCTAATGCATGACACTTATCATAAATAATGCATATTTTAATAGACAAAAAGTAGTCTCAGTTGGTTTTGATGAGGAGTTTTGAGAATATTGTAAGATAGATTTTCTTAAAGCAGGCTTGGTAGCAGTAGTTAGGCAGTTTTATTTTGCTGGAGTTCTCTATCCCCAGGGGGAAAAACATGCTCAGACAAAGACTTATTACAGCAGACGTTATCATTTCCAAATCTAATAGAAACCATTTGCTCAGACACAGAATTCAGAGTAAAAATGTTTCATTCTCAAAAGCACTGACATTCTGTTGATAGGGATTTCAATAAACAAACAAACATTGCTTTTTGATAACCCTCTTTCTATACAGTAGTATTTCACTGCAGAGGCAGAGCTCTTTACAAGCTCACTGCTGTGAGTGAAAAAAGATGACAGTCAGATTAAAGGCTTCCAAGGAAAACGTGCATTTTGTGTCAAGATAAAAGCTGGTGAGGTTTTTATTTTATTTACATTCAGGACATTCATATTAATCTGGACATGATTAGAAATGCTGAAGAACTGAAATAGTTGCTTCTTTTCAGACCTCAACATAACTACATTACATGTATCCTTGAAGATATTCTTAATGTTACAGAATACAATAAAGTCTACTGGAATAACTTTTTTTTTTCTTGAAATACTGTCTAAGGTTTCAGCTGTTAAAAAAGCCCTAAAACCTTAACTCTATACACTATCTTCCTTTTGCTTTAATCTATAAATGCTTTCACAAATCCTGCTTGTCCACAAGAAACATCAATTCTAAATGAATCATGTTTTGAGAAAACATATCCAATTTTCACCAGAGCATTCCTGGAAGTTTGACACACCTGCCTTTCCCACAATTTTTTCTATATATACCTATGCCTTTTGTTCTATTTATTCACAGGCACCTTCAGATTCACACAGTCCTTTATAGAATGAACAAAAATGGACCAGTGTGCCTTGCTGGTAATTCTTCAAGCACAACAGGTGTATATCATCACTTTTTCTCCCAAAGAGACAGCAGCTAATGGGTTGCAGGAAGGGTTTCCTGTCAAGCCTTCTCAACTTCCATTTCAAGCACTGCTTAGAAGCTCTTTTATAGTGTGTGGTACCAAAGATCCCAGCAGGATCAAAACCCCATGATTATAGTTAAATAGGGATAAGCCACTACTGCAGTATAAGACTGTGAAAAATTCCACTGGTAAACAAACATAAAACAGTTGGGCGAAAGCAAATAAAAGTAAATACATAGCATGTTAGATAGCTTTCAGTCCCTTATGACTTGTTCCTGTTGCTATTACTGGACCATGTAGAAATGTGCATGTGTGCTACACATGTATGTGAGAGATCTAGTAATGGGAAAATATTCCCTCTCAGTTACGTAAAATATTTTTTTAAAGAGGTAAATGAAACATCCGTTAAAATAAATGCTCTTCCTGCATTTGTTATTACAACTTTCATATGTCCCAGAAGGCAAATACTCTTGTCAATGTTTAGGGAAACACTGCTGAATACTGTATAACACTAAAGTGGCATGAGAACATTGGAGCTAGTACTGTGTATTAATCATATTTTGTCAACCATTGATAACATATGGTATTATAATTATATCAAATATGTTTACAAAAGAACATGCCCAGTGACTTTTGCAGACTGCAACAGGGGAAGATAAGCAAAGCAGACATTAAGATACAGAGAGTGAAAAGTCCAGTGGCATAACAAGATGTTCTCATTTTACCAAACTGTGTCCCACAGACAAGGCAAGAAAAAGCCTATAAACTAGGGCAAAGAAAGTTTTCCAAGTAAATTAAATTAATTCCCAAACTTTTCTGAAACTTGTCATTTTAAATCTAGTTTGATAGAGATAGTAGCCAAGGTCTCACATTACGCATGAAATATCAAAGAAAATTCCAGAGAGTACTGTCCTTTCCCATTCATAAAATGAATGTAATATATATTGACTGCTAACACTGTTATCACTAGTACAAATTATTACTAACATTGTGCTGGATTCCAAAGGCCCTGCCAGAGATGACACTCCTGAGGCATATATCATGTGTTCATATATATAAAAGACAGTTTGCCTGCAGAGTTTAAAATCTCAGAAAGAAGCGTGACAAATGAATATAATGAACAGGGCACATAAGGAAATTACGAGACATCATTTGAAGAGAAAGTGCCATTTGGAACAGCTTTATCCAAGAACAGTGAGTACTTCCTTCTATAATTTAACGCCTTTATCTTTAATAACGTAGATGCTTAAAATACCTATTGAAGCAAAATAGACATGACTTTCCAGTAAGACTGGAAAGATTACTGTGCAAAAATATGGACAATTATTACGGAATGAATGTGCTTTTTTGATCTAGAACAGTAAGTGTCAGATATCACTCAGTAACAAATAACTTTTAGTAGTAGTAAGTAGCTAAATGCGTAACTGTTTTTCTTAAGAAGAAGATAGAGTGTACAACACTATTTCAGGCTGTCAGGTGCTATAATGGTAAACCATTTAGATACTGCATTGATAGGTACAATAGCAAAGCCAAAGGAATAGGCTAGCTTCAATCCCTTTAAAGAATGGCTTTAAGTAAATTGCCATTGACTTTAAATCATTTTCATGATTTCATTCTGCAGCCACTGCATTGCTTAGGATCATTACCTCTGAGAAATTATATGTGATTCTCCTGAATTAAAGGTCTCAGGTCAGGTTAAAAAATGATTAAGTCTTTACTGTAATTAACAGGAAGTGTAAATTCTTGATTTACATCCACATAGGTCAAAAGAGGAATCTTTTCATATGTTGTTCATTTCAAGGGGCATTTTCCACTTCTTTAAAAAAAATATTTCAAAGCATAGCTAAAAGAAACTGCTCCGCTCCATGAAAACCTCTCCAGTGTGGCATTCAAACATGTCTTCTGTCAATATTTACATGAAGTTGCTGTAAGACTTTTCAAGACAGGACTGACACCAGACTATGGATACCTCTTCTGCATGATTTAGGTGACGTAACTCATTATTTCCACCAATGCCTAGTCATGTTTGGGTATGGAGAAAAATCTGCAGCTCAGTCCAAATATGGCCTGAGGTAAAACAGACAGAGAATACCTGTGGAACATACAGGTAGTGCCAAGATGTCTGGAAGCACATTTGTCATAACTTATGGCTGGTTTTAGTACCTTGCAGAGAAAGGTAATGTAACATTCTTTGTTATATCACTCTGGTTATGAAACTGTTATATTTGTTTCTAAATTTGGACAGTAGCATCGCTGTCTGCATATTGATCACCTCAGATTTAATCTATTACAAAATACTCAGAACAGAGCATCTTAAAACTACTTATTAATTGAAGCTTGTACAATTTACTCAGCTTGCACTGAATTCACATCACCAGGAATATATGAAAATATATTCTAAAACAATTGCAGTCCAAATGGCCTGACCAATTTGCCACATAGTCTGCTTTGTCCCATGTTATGCTGGTATGATTGACTGACAGCACATTTTTATACAGTTTCTTTCACTGTAATAGAAAATCTTTAGCTAATATACCATTCTCTATGAACATGAGATGCAGATGACACCAAACTGGG
>VWZZ01002043.1:0-11662 GCA_013399095.1 Psophia crepitans | reverse complement strand
CTGAGGGGAGACCTGATCGCTCTCTACAACTACCTGAAAGAAGGTTGTGGTGAACTGGGGGTTGGTCTCTTCTCCCAAGTAACAAATGATAGGACAAGAGGAAACAGCCTCAAATTGCTCCAGGGGAGGCTTAGATTGGATATTAGGAAAAACTTCTTCACTGAAAGAGTGGTCAGGCATTGGAACAGGCTTCCGAGGGAGGTGGTGGAGTCACTGTCCCTGGAGGTGTTCAAAAAGTGTGTAGACATGGCAGTTTGGGACAAGGTTTAGTAGACATGGTGGTGGTGTGTTGGTAGTTGGACTTGATGATCTTAAAGGTCTTTTCCAACTTTAAAGATTCTATAGTTCTATTCTTTGATTCTTCGATATACTTTCTCGACTGCAGCTGAGAGGATGTTTTCATAGAACTCTCATAAGCTCAATAATTTGCACCTAAAAGGTAATTTTATGTGTAATTAAGTTTTCTAATCCCTCTCTCAATAAATTTATAAAAAATGATATAAATCAATTTAATCTATTATTTTATTTTCCAGTCGCTCATACTTAGAAGATCCATTTGTAATTCTTTACAATCTACCTCTGTCCTTATTAAAAAACCCAAACAACTCATACCTGCAGCAGACTTAATGGCATAGCAGTCACATAACTGCTCGTCCTCGCTAGATAAGGCAGGCAGTGCAAATCTCTGTAGAATTACAGCAATGACATTTCTCTACTGTGAGGGCTGACTATATTCCTCAGATTTTTGCCTCTCTTTTAACCAATTGTTCACGCACAGACCTCGCTTTTGTGCCTTGGCTTCCTCAAAAGCTACTGGTAATCATTCTGAGTACATCATTTAAGTGATGGAGTGCTGCAGGATGTATCAATTCATTCAGAAACTCTGAATTACATTTTGGGTTTGAATATCATCAGCTAATGGCTGCTAAACAGCTACTTTCACAGTGGTTTGATAATACTCTTTGACAAGCATACCAAATGCTTAATACTGTTTCCTGCTTTTTCCTTCTTTCAACAAGGCACCTTTGGAGAAAAAAAAAAAAAGAAAAAAGAAAAAAAGAAAAGAATTAATGCTGGTTTTAATAGACACTTATGAAGGAATAAGAGTATAGATTTATGAATCTGAAGACAGGCCTCTATCTTACCCTACAGCAGAGTACAAATTAAGGTCATGGAGGCAAAGAATTCTGGCATTTTCTAGGTCTTCAGTGCTTCATTTCACATAATTTGAATGTTTCTGAGTCCTCTACCACCACCACCACCACCCCACATCCCCCTCAGTGTTATAAAAAGCATTGAAAGAAATGTTAAATCTTTCACATTGCTGGGGCAGGATGACAAAGAAGGCAAAGAGGAATCAGGGACCTGAAGCTTGCAATGGAAACCCTAGAGAGAAAGGTATCTCCCATCAGTACTGATATTGGAAGAAGATTTTTAAATGGGACAAGCCCAGGTCTGTTGGGCACACAGATGTGTATGAGGGCAATCAGACTAGTGGAGAGGATGGATGAATACTACAGAGAAAAGTGTGCAAAAAGGACAATAAGACTGGGTGAAAAGCTTAGGAGTTTAGGAGGAGGTGAGGACAAAGATAAGAGCAGCACTAAAAGCAGAAGGAAAGGGAAGTCTGGGTATATTACCTAATCCTACATGGCAAGGAAACCTAGAATACATGTTTATACATACATATTTCCCCTCTACTCAGTCTTTTGCTAGACAGCATGACTAGAAGAGGAAAAATGCTGTGATGTTTCTGCTGTAAGCAAGCACCCATGAAACCTACTAGCAAAGCATATCTTGTGCAATACTCTAATAGTTCAAGTGGTACATGCTGCATATCACGATATTTCAGTACTTCTGATGGCACAGCAGTGTTGGTATGACCCTATCAAATTTCAAATTGTTGTTCTAAAACACAAAAACATTAGTGCTATTAACCAATCATTTGATGAGGTCACAAAAATTGTAATTTCCAGAAATGGCTGAACTGTTTCTGATGAAACATTGGCATGAGACACAAAGTCAGAATTCAAAATGGTCACGGTTCAGAAACTGAACAAGCAATTGAAATTATTCAATGCAGCATGTGGGACAACTGTAAAACCAAGCACAAGTAGATGTTCTGCTTGTAATTTAAATTCCCTTGCGTGTCAACACTGATCCTATTGCCATATTAAATTATTTATCATTAGCAGAAGCGTACATAATTTTAAAGCACATTTAAAAAATAAGTCTTAACTATATTAAGTACATGCACTGAAAGGCTCCATTCAGACTAAATGTCATACATTCCTTTTATATGAATAAACCCAGAAAGCATTATATGCAGCACTTTCACTGTCTGTCTCCAAGTTCAGCTGAGCTGAAGAAACATTTTCTCCTACGCACACACGCACCCCCTCATCCTCTCACCCACCCCGTGCCCATGCCATAGGGTACAGAGAGTAAAAAAGCTTTGCCAGAATCTATCTCCCCATTCTGTGCAAGCTAACTTGACTCAAATACATTCCTTTTAAACATTTTTTATAGAGCTTGACCCAGGAAGCTGACTTTTTACCCTACCTTGAGATAAACTTGCAAAAAGCATGCTCTCCTGCACTGGGACAAACCTCTTGTCCCACTGGTTTATATGAAGTAGGGGTTTTCAGGAAAGTAAAATCCTACTTTCTCGGCCAACCACAATGGGAGGCAAATGTCAACTCTTTAATCACCATTAGATGATTGTCTCAAATTTCTACTTTGTAAATCATCATGATAATATGCACAGGACTGATAATCTACCTTCACAGGTAAAAGGAGTACTAGTGCTTTGCTTAGATAAATGTTGAAAATCTAACCTTCTTGAAAAAGGTTTTCAGATGCCTACAGTGTGAGGATTTTACTTGCCCTAAAAATACATTTAGATCAAGATAATGACCAGGATGAGACCTGGTGTTTATATTGTGCATGTGATGGCTTCACAGCAACATTTTTTTTCCAGGTCTAGTTGTTACACTCGGAATGTTGTTTATGGGCAAAGAGGCAGAACACCTTTTAAATTGTAATAAATAAACCAAAGAACTTTGGGAGAGATGGGATCCATGTCAGGGCAAAGGTAACTTGCCACCAGGATGGCTGATCTGGGAAGAAGGGATTTAAACTAGGAAAGGCAGTGGAGGGACAAAGTTACCAGCAGCCCTGTGAGGGAGGGATGGATGCGTTGACGAGCAAAGGGCATGGGGTGATGTGTCAGAAAGGAAATACAAAATCAGCAAAACAAGGCTTAAGCCGGGTCACCTCATGCATTTGGGTATAAGCAAGGCAACATTATTGGAAAAAAACAGATCCCTGCTGGCAAATGGGGATTCTGGGATGCCTCTCTGAAGTGCATGTACATAGCATGGGGAATAAACATGGTAAGTTAGAAATATGTGTGCAGCCGCAGGGCTTCAATCTTGTTGGAATCATGCAGACATTGTGGGATGGATTACTGGTCATTCCTGTTGCCAGCAGGTTGAGGGAGGTGATCCTTTCCCTCTGCTCAGCACTGGTGAGGCCACACCTGGAATACTGTGTCCAGTTCTGGGTGCCCCAGTACAAGAGACACATGGACATACTGGAGAAGGTCCAACAAAGAGCCATGAACATGATTAAGGGACTGGAGCATCTCTTCCATGAGGAAAAGAGAAGGCTCTGGGGGAGATCTTATCAATGTATATTCCCTTCACTGTCTGAAGGGAGGGTGCAAAGAGGATGAAGCCAGGTTCTTTCCAGTGGTGCCCATTGACAGGACCAGAGGCAATTGGCATAAACTGAAATACAGGAGATTTCCTCTGAACATCAGGACACACTTGTGAGGTCTTAGCACTGTCATAGGTTGGTCAGGGAGGCTGTTGAGTCTCCATCCTTGGAGATATTCAAAAGCCATTCAGATGGACATAGTCCTGGGCAGCCTACTCCAGTCTACTCCTGCTTGAGCAGGGGGTTTGGACCAGATGACCTCCAGAGGTCTCTTCCCACCTCAACCATTTGTGAGTCTGAGATTGTAAGTGTAATGGAATTTTTAACAGTCTAATTCAAGGATCACTATTAGTCTTCATTTAATTATTGCAGAAAATGACTGAATAATAAAGTAGCTAGAGTACTTATACGCAGGAAAAGATGCGATAACAGCAATTATAAAATTTAAAAATTAACACACATGTTTCTTAGCTTCTTCCCCTTTTCTGGTGTTATGCTCACTCTTTCACTCCTCCTCTGTCCTAATGTTCATGGTCTCACTCTGGTATTGGCCATGGGCACGAGGTCTTACAGCTAGCTGTCAACGTCTGGAGTCCTTTACTGGGAGGAATACTACATTCATGCTGACTGTTTCTTCTTCCTCTCTCTCCCCTAAGATACATTTGCTTTGAATCCATGACTTCAAAATTTTAAATAGGATCCAGGACATAAAAAATGAAAGTAAAATATGAAGTAAACTAAGATCTATTCAGAAAAAAAAGCCATCACATATTAAACTGAAATGTCCAAATAATAGAGGTAGAGGAACAGAAGTTCCTGGTATCATGAAGTTTAACAGGCACAGTTCTCACCAGCTGTCAGTGGAAAAATGTCAGTCAAACAAGGTCACTGTACATGATGACCTCAGTATGATGGCTACATTTGCTGGCAGGCTGATCTAATCATATTTGCACTATAGAAAATATATTTCTGATGAACACCAAACTTCAGTTCCAAAGTGACAAAAATCCATGTTGCAAAACGGCAGCTTTATATGCCAACACAGAGCAGCAGTGTCAAAAAAATCTTTGAAACAAATTTCTCTTCCCTCTTAAAATCTCCTTTACTCAATAGCTCAGCTGCCTTTATATTATTTAGAGAAAATTAAGACATCCAACTGTCTTAAAATTGGAATATATTTGTAATGATTAGGAGAAATATACACAAAAGCAGAAAAAAATCAAAGCATTTTCAAATACTCTTTAAAACTGTTGGCAAATTATTTTTAAAAAAGTCCATACTATCTATTCTTAAGAATAAAGGGACATAAATAAATAAAAAATTTCAAAGCAGAAACCACTTTAAATAAAAATGCCAATTTTTATGTCTTAATTTTTACTTTTCAGTTTACAGAATGGAAATTTTTTCTTCAAAATAATTTTCTTTGAGATTACCATCTGTCAAAGAACTTTAAAAATAAAGACAGTACATGACCACCTTAGTGTGGCACCACATTTGAGCCGACAAATGCAGTCTTCACTCTTATCAAAGCATGTATGTTTCTGCTTCATCAGAGTATTTTCGGAAAATGCTTTCCAAGTGGGAGACTACTATTATGCAATTTTGTGAACTGTTCCCCCTCTCTTCTCAAAATACAGTAAATTCTGCTTTCCATATTTCCTACCCTCTCATTACCAATTGTGATTTTTCTTCTTATGATCCTTTTCTAGCTGAGATCTCTGGAATGCCTGTTCAGGATAAGGCAGCAGAGGTTAAAAATGAAACTTGCCCACAGGTAGTGAACCTGCTAATTAAGGAAGCAGGGGGAAGAAAAGCTAGGCATTTAAGTACCACAAAGGGTAACACACGATACCAGAAGAATAGAAAGTGTGTTTGTGCTGCCTGTGACTGTTACAGGATAGCTACCACCCAGAGTTACAAAATAGAAATAAAGACATGACCCACGTGCTTGACTCTTTTTTCCCAAAATTTAAAACACAGTTAGTTATATGTCTTAAAAATAAGATGTGGGCAAAATAAGCTTTGACAACAACATGATTCTCATGTTGTAAGTCTGACTTTTTTTCATTGGTTTTATTTTAGGAAGAGTTATTCAGCATACAAGCACACCCCATAACACTTTACAAAAAACTATTCAAAAGTAAAAAGATATCCTCCTCTCCACAACTTAAATACACACCTTCTGACACACCAGCAAGGCTTGTCTAACACTGCTAGAAGAATTCACACAAATCAAGACAAAGCTTATGACTAGAGGTGATTCCTACTGAATCAACTATTATTTCCAGAAGAAAAGGAGGAGGAAAAAAAGAAGTAGATGTGTTAGTTATGTGCACAAAATCTCCACTATCACTAGTTAGGCTGTCCACAGGAATGTACCACATCTACCTTGTCCTGGTTTCAGCAGGGATAGAGTTAATTTTCTTCCTAGCAGCTGGTACAGAGCTGCGTTTTGGATTTAGGATGAGAATAATGTTGATAACACACTGATACTTTTAGCTGTTGCCAAGCAGTCAAGGACTTTTTAGCTTCTCCTACTGCCCTGACAACAAGAAGCAGGGGGTACCCAGGAAGCTGGAAGAGGACACAGCCAGGACAGCTGATCCAACCAACCGAAGGGATATTCCGTACCATATAATGTCATATTCTTCATATAACTGGGGGTTGGCCAGGAGACAGCACAGCTTAGGAACTAGCTAAGCATCAGCACCGGATGGTGGGCAATTGTGCTGTATATCGCTTGTTTTCTTGTTGTTGTTATTACCTTCATTTTCTGTCTTATTAAACTGTTGTTATCTCAACACATGAGTTTTACCTGTTGTTTTTTTTCTTTTCAATTCTCTCCCCAACCCCACTGAGGGGAGCGGGGAATGAACGAACGGCTGTGTGGTTGTTTTAGCCGCCTGCTGGGTTAAACCATGATATACCTAGAGGCCTCAGTCCTGGGACCGCTGTGGCTACAATCCTACCAGTTACCTAGACCACTCATGTTATGCTGTTTTTTTTTCCAAACACATGCCCCAGAGCCCAGCCCAGTAACCACACCAATGCTCCTTAGACCATCCCCACTTGCAGCTTCAAAGTCCAAAGTGCTCATTCTACACCGGTGACAAGTAGGAGCTTCTGGATCACCTATCCTATATTCCCCAATAGCATTAGGCATAGTTCCCCCCAGCATTTGCCCTAGCCTAACTCATCAGCATCAGATCTACCCTGTAACTCCTCTGCACAGCCCTGTGCAGAATGCATTGCTGCACTGTGTTCTGGTGTTATACACCAGCAATGCACTGATAACCACGGGGCTGGGAAGGGCAACAGAAAGAGAATAGGAAGCAGAGAAGCCTGACTATGCTCAGTGCTTCAGATAATGGTGTGTGCATCACTCTCAAAGGTCTCTATCAAAGCAGATTGTAAGTTGTCAAACATAAAATTAAAAGGTTATCTTCACCTGCCAGCTCTTGAAACAACAAAATTTCATTGTTCAAAGGTTTAATCATAGGTTGAAAAGAAGAAATTACCAGTGACCAAAACAGTTCTGTGCTTTAGCTGGGTAAACAATGTAGTCTTTGAATATAACTTTGGATAACTAATAATGCATTTATTTCTCATACTGTCTTCAGACAGATGCAGAGTATTCTTCCCGATTTCCTAGAGATTTGCATCCTATATCCTGTAACTGAACAACAAACACAGAGTTGAGTTCTGCTGCCTTCATGTCAGTAGGAGGACTAGCCTAGGGGGAGGGAGAATCTCATTCCTACACAAGCCATGAGAACCATTATAGGGATGAGAAATTTCTATCTTTGACAGATCTACTGTGTCCATTTTGGTTGACATTAGGCAAAAGAGTCTAAATTGCCTTGACTATCCATTAAGACTCCCACTACCCATAACTGCTTCAGTGTTCATTCTCTTTTTTCTCCCTTTGCTGCTGAGATGCAATGAGCTTCACCTTGTTCACGGGTTAAAAACAAACAACTGTAAAAGCTTGGCTTACATTTTGATGCTACAAATTCTTTCTGCCACATGCATTGCTCACTTCCTAAAAAATAAACTCTAAAAAATTACTTAGAAATAGTAAATGAATTCATGCCAAGCAAACATCCTCCATCTGCTTTTAGGCCTATTTATGATGGCCTTTATCTACAAAATTCTTTATCATTACTTCCTTCCTTGCTCAATAAACAAATTTGGCAGTGCTAACTCACTCAGCATCTGTTTTATCCCTGCCTGACATACAGTCTTATATTATCTGAACACTAATCATACTCTATTCTGAATACCTTGTCATCATATTTCATTGCTTCAGAAGCCAGCTGAACAGTGAACAGAAGGACATACTAATCTCCTGCAGTCCTGAGTCCCACTCCCCTTACCCACTTCATCACTGTCTCACCTGATTATGTTTTTCTTCCAGCTTCCACTCCCTGCCTGTCTCTCCATGTTCTCACAGACTGTAAACTCAGTTTCTGCCCCATTTGATCCCTTTCAACCATTTCCTTCACTGTTGTCCAGTCCCACTGCCTCAGAGACTCATCTCTTGTTCTGTGATCATTGAAAACAGATGACTCCCTCCTCCACACAGTGAGGCCTCAGAAGAGTAAGCCATACTAGGAGTCTAGTCCTTCTGCTCTCAGTTCTGACGCAGTTCTGAAGTCTGCTTTGAGTAATGAGCCAAGAGCAGACTGACACTTTTAATATTTTAGCCCTTCAGTTTCACTAAGTGTGTGCAAATGTTTGTTAGTTTCGAACGACTTAAAGTTTGCGTAGCTTATTAAGATTTTCCTGATTTTTTTACCAGACATTGTTGAATTATTTTCCACTTAAGACAACCTAAGGCAAACAACTTGACTATGAAATTGTAGTACTAATTAGGCAAAGTTTAGCAAAGTATAAATCATCTAAGGGCATGAGCTAAGACTGCAAATGCTGAGTGCTTCAACTAGCAGTTCTCCTCAGCACACACAGAGCACATCCCTAAAGCCTTCTAGAAATCTAGTCAGCTCTCAGATGAAAGAAAAAAATCCATTGTCATTCACTCTCAGTGTTTTCTTTCTACCAGTTTTAAATTAACATGCTTCAAGTTTCCACTTGCATTTACATGATGGGACTGAATTAACAGAACACCTGAAATAAACCTAAGATACAGAATTACACCTGCTAGTGTGGTGCTCTCTGTGATACCTGCTACTGTGGTATAAATTGGGTGCTACTATATTAACACTGTCAGTTACTCCTCAGGACGTCAAACATTAATTCCTTAGCTATAACACATTTCAAGAAAAGCTAACCTTTTCATATTGTTGTCTAGCCAAACTAGCTGATGATATTTCTATTTTTACCGCCCCTGAAGCATATGTGTAGACCTTTTACTTGGGTTTCAGGGTTTCCTTCTGTCTTGCGCAGCTGGAGCAGCCACAAAACTCAGATCTTCCACAACAATTGTGTAAAACTCACTTATTCGATGTATTTGTTACACAAAAACACCAACAAAAGGAAAAGAAAAAACCTTCAAATTACATGCTTTGCAAAGAGGAAGTCGAAAGAGGAAAAAATGTATTTTTACACATTACTTTTACATCAGTCAGGATCATGCACGAGAGGTGTGCGCTGTAGAGCAATAGAGGAAAAGAGAAGAGATATTTCTTTTTCTGACTTCCAAGACTAAAGGAAATCTCAACCCCTTAAAAAATTAAACAACAGTTTAAAGTAATATATGTAACAAACAATTAAACAAGCCCAGCAGGACATAATGTCAAGAAAAGCTAAAGCTAAGTTTCTGAATGTTAATTGTATGAGAAAGGAGAAAAAGCACCTCTTATATTTTGGATTTTCCAAAAATGTGGATTTTCCATGGCAGTTAGTTTTAATTTCTCACATCCTTTCCATGTTTTTGACACAGACTGCCTAGAACAATTCTGCTTCCTGGAAGAAAACCAAACCAAACCAAAATAAAACAAAAGAACAAAAGCCAGAAGACTGACTTACTTAACAATCATATTTGCTAACTAGAGCAACAAAATGTTAGTTTTTGAGACTTTTATCCTTCTCAGTCCTATATGCCTGGCTTCTACATTTTCTTGAGTACTGCAAAAAAACCCTGAGCAATACGTATCAATGAGTTACACCTGCAATGGCAATGACAGCAGCATGCGAGGTGCCTAGACTAGAACTGGGATCTTACTAGAGTATTTAAGGATTTACTTTGAGACAATTTTGATAACCGGTAATACACCAGCAAAGAAAAAAAAAAATTTTGTTGGATTTTTGGTAGACAGGTGAGCTTTCAAAAAGCAGGAAAAAAGCTAATTTTTAATTTAAAACTGGGTACATTTAGTAAGGCATGACCAATATGCAATTGATAGAGAGCCAATACAGATTTATGAAGTGTTTCCACAGATTAAGGCTACATACTGATCACAGAGCTTCTGCTCTGTTACTCAGGAATTTTCTTTCCCTTAGAAGTGCTACAAACAGCAGGAGGGAGGGCACTGAGTAAGTCAGTTCATGGCTCTGGTAGCTGCTGCTGCAGAGTACAGGGATAGTTTCAATTGAAGTTTATGTTTACAGAGGTGACTTCTCAAAAAATACCTGAAGTTTTGCATTTTGTTTTGTTGTTGTTACTAGCCCTGATGCTAGGATATATAAAAATGGGATTTTACAAGCACTTGTTTGTACATCTGGATGGTAGTTGTACTAATAAGGAAACTGGTGTTTCCTTGGCTCCAAGAAAGTGTAAACAAAGGAGAAATGGAAAAAAACAAGTAAGATTAACAGAGAGTTCTTTTAGCACAGACTCATTTTAGCTTTCCTGCACCATTATAATCCAATGCAGATGTTCATTTGTCTCATTCTTGGCAGCTGGGTTAGACGAACTTCCTTTCCTCAGTAACATTTTCTCAGGCATTTATTATCCCTTTGTTAGCCTGCCCTTAACTTGTTCATTCCTTTCATGTGACAGTGAAAACCCAAAATGGTGAGAAATCAAGCTAAATATATGAAAGAATTACAAGACAATAGTAACTATATATAAAAGTAATTTAGGTGATTAAAGTGCAAAACAATTATCTCTGCTTTTGTTTTATAATTTCTAATAGTGGTAATGGCTCTAATTTACTAAGTCAAACCAAACCAAATAATTATATAAGAAAATAAGAGAGGTGGAGCAGTAGTAATAAACCTATTCGCATGGACAAGGATTATATTTAGTAATAAATTTATACAATTGTGCTCTATTCAGAATTTTTTAAAGAAATTGTTGTCCTGTGTTTGGCTAGGATAGGGTTAATTTTCACCAGAAGGTGGGACGGGACAGAGCCAGGACAGGTGACCCAATCTGGCCAAAGGGGGTAGTCCATACCATGTGACGTCTGCTCAGCATAAAAGTGGGGTGGTCAGGGAGGGGCTTGCAGCTCCAGGACACGTGAATGTTCAGTCTTCAGGATGTGTCTGAGTGTGTGTTCTGAGCTGTACAGTCGTTAGGTGAGAAACTGCACTGTGTATCACCAGTTCTGTATATCCTGTTAGCAGCGCCGTTATTGTTGTTTCCCTCTCCCTTTGCTGTCCCAGTAAACTGTTCTTTATCTGAACCCCACGAGGCTTCGCCTTTGTCTCCCATTCTCCTCCCCATCCCGCTCTGACCCGAGTGTGTTTAAGCAAAGTTGTAAGTATTTATTGTACTAATTTTAAACAGCCGCTGATCACGACGGTGCTCTGTTGGTTCACGTGGCTGTGGTGTGTAAACCCTCACTTACTGTGTGTACTCCCTGCAACGCTGTTTATCACCTCTGGGAAAGGGGTCCAGGTCCTTGTTTTGCTGTGCTGTGCGATACAGCTTGTGATATGGTAACATCAATGGCTGTGAGCTGCCCCAGCCCCCACAACAGGCACTGTGGCTAGCCAGACCCCTGCAACAGACTCTGTGGCTACTCAAACCCCAGTG
>VWZZ01002042.1:546705-572247 GCA_013399095.1 Psophia crepitans | reverse complement strand
GCCTCTTTTTTTTTTTTTTTTTATTTAATCCCCTTTTTTCGAACATATCATTACAGGAGCAACAAAAAAGATGGGACAATACAGCCATTGATAAACTGCTCTCGTCCTCCCATCCCGGTTCCCCCTACTCCCTCCCTCCCCTCCTCTGGTGCGTGCCAACACTCTTTCCACCCGCCCAGGGCTGGAGCCAGCGCCAAACAACCTCTGCTAATAAACAAGAGGAACCAGATAAACCAGGAACACAATAGAGGGATTTGTTGCACTTTAGTGATGGTGGGAACAATGTCAACTCCGTGGCGCAGCTGCATGGACCCCCTCCCATCCTCTCCCCCCACTGCCTCGCGCCCCCCGCGCACTCGCAGCCCAACACTGTGATTTATGAAAGGCCAAAGGTCACTGTGCATTAAAGGGCTCCTTTCTTGCATCATTTATTAACCCCTCTACGACAAGGGGTGCTCATTGTGGCAGTGGTGGCGGTACGGGGAGCGGGGAGGGGGTGGAGAAGTCCATCCCGGCAGCACTGCATGCCTCTCTGAGGATGCTGAGATGCAGAGCTAGTGCTTCAACCTGGTTTTGCACTGACCTGGTGCATGCGGGGAGGAGGGAAAGCTTTGGTGAGATGTGTTTCAGCCACCAAAAGCAACTCGTGCACTCCCGCACAGCTCTGTTCACATTTCACGCAAGCTGCCGTCTGCCCGATCCGCACTCGCTGCCAGGCTGGTGAGCTCAGCTCACGGTCGGTGCTGCGGCCGCGCACACACCAAGGGCTGACCCAAAGGGTTCCTTGCCACGAACACCCCATAGTTCATATGGTAGGGCTGACCACGGTGCATCACTGGAGCCTTGGGTCGCCACCAGCAATGCGGCTGGGCAGAAAGGAGGCGGGTCGGACACGTAGAAGAACGGGTCACTCCAAGGTCCCTTTCTCAGGCTGGTAGAGACGTGGCCAAAATCTCTGCTTGTCTCACTAGAGATGGTTGCCGTTACAGGCAATGCTGCAGTGTCACCATGCAGCACTTTCAAGCCTCCCTGTGCAGCCATGGAGCAACACCGAAGTGCTGGCACGCTAACTCACTGTCCTGGTCTTTTGCTCCTGCAATTACTGTGACCAAAGCCCGTTTGGGCCAGACGATGCAGCGGCAAAGGCTTCAGTACTGAACTTTGTGGTCCCTTGAGCTACAGCCCCATGTTTCTGGCTGTGCTTGAGGGCTCCCTGGAGACCCTCTCCAGTCTTCCTTGGGAGGACAAACCCCACGGCCATCACAGGCTGAGGGTGATGGGCGAGCCCTGGAGAGGGGGTATCTGCCGGAGTTCACGTCCACCTCGGGGGCAGGGGGTTGTGCTGGCCCCTGGTTGCCTGGCCCATCCCTCCCGGCTCAGCAGAGGGTAGGCTGCAGTGTTGACAAGTTGGGACATCTTCACCCCGGGATCAAGCGATGGGTAACAAGAGACAAGCTTAGGAGCTGGTGGGAGCCCTTTGAGTGTGAGCATTGGGGTGAGCCCCTGCACAGGGCAGAGGGGACGCAGAGGTTGGGGTGAAGGGGAAGACAGTCCTGCCGCCCAAATGCCAGTCTGTAACGCTGGTTACCAGCCGAACTGCTCCTGCCCTGGCTTTGGTGCCTCGGCCTCAGGCCGTGCTCCCTTGCTCGCTCTCCCCTGCATTCCTCCGGGAGCTGATCAGGGCTTGAATGACACCCCAGATGACTCTTTGCTATTAATTCCTTCGAACAGAAAGGGCTCCTTGTTCTCCCAGTCCTACTCTCTGGAGGAATTACAGGGGCCAAGGCAGCAGGCTGAAGCCTTCCCGACTTAACCCTTCCCCTGGCTCCCCAGGAGCCTCCCTGCAGCCAGAGGACCGGCAGAGGTGAAGATCACCCCGGAGCCACCTCGGCCACTGCTGAACGAGCCCACCGAGGTCACCCAGCACTGCTACAACCATAGGTCCTGTTGGCAGAGACCCCTTTTCTGGTTGTTCTGCCCAATCTTGTACAATTACCGTCCTCTCCCCTCTGGACATCTCTCCTCTGTCATGCAGACCAAGAGCACCCACGTTCCTCTGTTACATTGCCCTGGATATGCCAGACTCCATCTGAGAAAAGGCAAAACCAGTCCCCCTCTCCCCCAGCTCCCCACCCCTTCAGCACTGGCTTTTTGGCTTTCGCTTTTTGGATGTGGTCCTGGCCTCTCCGGCAGGAGATGAGGGGGTTAACAGCCAGGGAGGCTCTGTGCCACCCATCAAAGCAGGTAGCAGACAGACATGCCTGCCCCATTCCCCTTTGATCTTCCCAGGCCTGAGTAATGCAGGAAAACTCTTCCATTTAGCCGTTGCAAGTCCTCTTCATGCCCATGAAACATTGGGCTGGCCAAGATGACAGGTGAGGAGATGCCCAGGGCTTTTGTGATGCTGAGGCGATTCTCCTCTCTCCTTTCTATGAAATTTTTCCCTGCACCTCCTCTCTGAAGCAGCTGGCACTGTAATCCACTGCCTCAGAGCAAAAAATGCTGCTGAGCAAAGTCTCCTGCTCACCCACATCAAGGCACACACACCAGTGGCAGCAGCAGCACGGTTTCCTGCCCCTGTGGCAGTCCTCACTGTGCCTTGGAGAGGGAATGGGGTTTCTCCTGCTCCAGAGCCGGGTGGGACTCTGTAACCACGTGCCAGCCCCAGTCCCCAGAGCACTTCCCAAGGATTCCCATCCCATCCTGGGGTGATGGAGGTGCAGGGCCACGCGCCAATCAGCATCACCCAGGCGTTGTCACCCATGGGGAATGACAACGCCTGAGGAGAGCAACCATCAAGACGTTTCTTTTGCAGGACGCTGGGTCTGACAGAGAGACACAAATAGCCCGGTCACGCAGTAAACAACTCCAGGCATTACGTGCCTTTTGTCCCCCCTGGTACCCCATGACAAAAATTACTGCGCTTCCCCTGCAGCTAACTGTCCTGCAGCCACATGGATGTGGTGTGGTGCTGCCAAAAGCCAGGCAGGGCTGCAGGCAAGCTCTTTGCTTTTCATGAACGACCCATGGCACTTCGTCCTCAGGCTGCCTCATGGGCAGCCAGATCACTGATGCCCGTGACTGGAAGCAAAGAGGCATCTGGGAAGGTCTTGGACCAATACTGGCAGCTTCAGCCAAAACCGGTGAGGAATGATGAAACCAGAGCCCAGCGGCGGTTCCTGTGCCTAGCTCCCTGCTGGGAGGCCGCCTACAGCACAAGACAAATTGAAGAGTTTTTTCAGAGATCACAGCCACCATAGAATCATGGAGGGTGACACAAATGTGGGCTTTGGGCACCCTCTGCTTCTCCTGATCATGGGAAGGCCTTGAAAACGACTTGCATGCTGGGTGTCTGGGAGGGCAGTCATGACATCAGATCAGGGAGGAATTTGGAGAGAAGGGCATGAGGAAGTGGTGGAGACAGGGCTGGGCTTGGGTGCTCCAGCAAAGGGTACGGCCTGGTCTTGATCTCTCCCAGGCTGCCATCAATCATGTTCCATGATGTCTCAAGAGTGAGACCAGCTGCAGACCCACGGATTTCCCAAGCATTATGGTGGCTTCTCCCTTTGCTCCTCCCCGTTTTTCCTTGGGCCTCATGGTCATGCAGTCTTCAAATAAAAAGAATAAGCACTCGAAACCTTGCTATTTTTTCCAGTTATTTCATGACTTCTGTGGATGGTTCACATGGTCACCTGGCCATCACCTCACCAGTCTCCACTTCCCCCTAGGACTGAGTAACCAGCTTCCTAGCTTTTTTATGGTCATGGTGATGAGGTGTGACAGGGCTCCGTGGCATCTCCACACCAAAGGGGACATGTAGTCCTCGCTGGTTGTTGGATGTACTCTTTCTGGTCGGGGCAGCAGGACTTCCAACATGGGCCAACTGTCCTTGTCATTCGCAACCTTCCTACGACTGACTGGTCCTCTCCCTTTCTCTTTCTCCTTCCTGGGCCACCACAGGACTGAGCAAATCCATTCAGAGCTCCCCACACCACAGCTTGGGCAGGGAGACATCCTTCCCTTTCCAGCAGGAAGGCTATCTCACTCCTGTTCCTCACTGAGCCTTCTGCATCCCTCTCCCCAGCACGATGTTGGGACGGTCACCCCCTGTCTTTCCCGCAGCGTCACGGGGGGACGTGGCCAGTACAACCTCACACCAGCCTGCCCAGCACAGGCAAGAAGGCAGCAGGGGCAAGACCCCCTCCCACCCCAAATCCCAAACCTTGCCCCCCCNACCCCAACCCTTGCCCCCCCCCCCCCTCCTGCCCCTCATTGCCTCGCGTGCCCACCTCCACGGGAAGGGGATTTTGCAGAGAGGCGGTGACACGCGCTCGTCCATCCCAGTGGCCGTCCCCATCCTGACCACCGCCGTCGCCTCTGCTCTTCCTAGCCTGGGTCTCCTCTCCTGTCCTCGGGTCCGGAGCAAGCTGGACGCTCTTAAAAAGCTTTTTATGTGTGCGCGCGCGCGCGCACGTGTGTGTTTGTTAATCACATGATTGTCGTTCACCTGTATCCCGAACAAAGACGGCGCACTGTTTAAGGCCCAAACAAGAAAACCGGCAAGGGAAGGAGGGGGGGTGTTGGGAAAACTGAAGGGGCTGTTGAGAGAGCGGGCGGGCGCGGGAGAAAATCCTTATCAAACTCCCAATTCATGGGTCTCCTTTTCCCTCAGCACACTGGGGGTATTGTTTGGCTGGGGGGTGCCTCTGTGTGTGTGTGTGTGTGTGTGTGTGTGTATTTTTTCAAATGTCTGTGTCGTCTCCCCCCCTCACTCCCCGGCTCTGACGCTGTTTTACTGTATGGAAAGATTTCACGGGGAACCCCTCCCATTTTCCCAGGCAGTCCTGGGACAATACCAGTGCTGTGCCCCCGAGCTGGGCAGGGGACAAAAGCTGGCCCTGGCTCTCCTGCTGGGGATCCTGCTGCTCCGCTGCTGCGAGCAGGCTCTCCCCTCTCACTCGTGCCTTGCCGTGGGTGCAGGGGATGGGTGTCCGTAGCAATACATGCTGCAAAGAAGGGGTGGAACCCTGCCATATGACCAGTCATCAGGAAAACTTACGTTTAGAAAGACCGCTTCTGCAATGGTAGTTAGCTGCTGTGGCCAGAGGCAGTTCTCGGAGGGTCCTTGTGTCTAAAAGGGGCTCCCAGTGGACACGGGAGGAAGGGATGTGCCATCTCAGGGATCCCTAAAACAGGGGTGGTCTCTTCTCCTTCCCCTCTGCCTGTCTTCTCACCGCAGCTGAAGAGAAAGTGCCACATCTCGCCCCGCTGCAGTAGAGGTGTATTTTCCACGGCTCGCTCTCCTGCCTCTACCTCTTTGTAGGACAAGAGAAGAAATGACACATGGACAGAAGAGACTTGGAAAAAGATATACGAGCATGCACCTGCAGTCAGTGCTGCGAGGAGGGGCTGGAAACAGGGAAAAATGAGCTATAGGGAAAGAGATTTCAGAAAGAGGAGGCAGGACCAAAGGAGACAAAAAGCAAGAACTAGGAAAAGGCAGAATGAAGGGGGAAAAAGCCCCTCCCTGCCATTTAAAGATGAGAGGACACTGAGACTGCAGATTGAAGAAACTGTGTGGCCACATCCTTTGAGGATGTCCCCGTCTACAACCGAGTTGCCCATAGCTCTTCCAACAAGGCACAAACAGGACCCATCTCCTGTCTGGCAGGTGGCTGCAGCCCCGACAGGGATGGTGAACAGTGGGACAAACACCAGTCCAGAGCCCTGTGGGTTACCAAAATCCCTTCTGGGTTTGATCCCTTTCTTGCCCCAGCTGGGAGTGGTGGGTCAGACATGCTTCTGCTCACCCAGACCTTGTGGGCATGCAGGAAAATGTGAGCCCTACCACTGTCTCACTGGGGTCAAGCATCATCTTGTTCTCCCTGCAGGGCCTGCCAAGAGTTCGCTGTGTTTGGGTTATAAGCTGAGCAGGCTGTGAAGCTCCTCTCAGTGCTCTGAAGGGCTCCTGATCAGGGATCTTCTCTATCAAAGCACTAGCAGGACCCCCAGCCTTTCTCTCCCTACCACTTGGTTCCCAGCACCTTGTACCCCCGCTCTGGAGGGCAATGAGAAATCCCTTCTCCATCATCTCTTTCTCATGGAGTGCACAGGAACCACTCACCTGAAAGGAGGGCAAATGAAAACCCTTTTCCGACCATTTTCTGTGACATCTTTCTTCCTTGCCCCAGGTTGTAGGATGGCTGCAGCCAAGGAAACAAGCAGGTCAGTGTTTCTCAGTGGTGGCTATCTCCCCACAAGACAGGATACCAACCCTCCCCTCCCTCCAGCTCTCCCACACTTCACATCCAGGGTCCTTGAAACTTGAGGATGACCCTCCTGGTTGAGGGAAGATGCCATAAGATCTGCAGCATCATTGGCTCTGCATCTGGTGGACCACGGACATTTTTGTGTGGCCCCAGCAAAGAAGAGACTTTGCCCCATTCATTTTCATGGGTTATCTGTCTGCTGGACAGAGGGTGAGCTGCTGAACTGCCCCTCTCTGTTCTGCAAGACCCTTCTCATGACAACCGTAACCCCACTTGGGAGCCAGGGCCTCTCTTGGTGAGAGAATTCATCCCATACTGTAAGAGTTGAGGATCACCAGCTGCTGCTTTGGTGGAGGAAACAGGCTCTGGATGCTGGTTTGCTCATTTGCTAAGCTCTCTGTTGAGTTTTCTTGGCATACAAGAGAAAGGAACCTTCTCTCCTTCACATGAGCAAGACTATCTGAGCCCATCTTTTTCTGGAGCAGGTAATGCTGAAGAAAGAGAAGAAAGGTTGGAGATGATCCCTTGAGAGGCCTTTTTAAGGTGTGCAAGACCATGCCACAGAGGCACCTTTAAGCACCTCTGCGCGTTTGATGCCAATGTCATGTAGCCATTCCCCCTCTCACCTCTGTACAGTAAAGATTTCTCTCCGCACTCCGGTGAGGTTTTATCTCCAGCACCCTATGGTTTCAGAGCTTTATTTCATCCAGACAATGGCAGACATGCAAAGAAGTGGCCCTACGCTGTCAGCCAGATCTGCAAGGGCATTGGCCAGCTCCACGCGTTTGCTCTGAAGGCTTCGGCTCAGGTGCTCAGCACCATCCTTGGGACTGGTTCCTTTATGTTTCATGTGGTACCAGCCAGTGGTTTTGCTGTATCTTTCTAATACAAACTTTCTGGAGAGTGAATATCTGCTACAGGAACTGAAAATGTTCTTGAAATCCCTTGAAGTCGGTTCCCTGAGTCATATCCATTCATCTCTCTTATTTTCTGACTTAGCACTGATGCATCTTCGTGTTGGCTCTGCAGCGAGCAGCTGGGGCAGGAGCTAGGTTTATTTCATTGCTAACTGAGGAGGACCTGGGAGGATCATCAGATTTTTCATGGGTGACCTTTCACGGTGACAGGGTTGGTGCTGGTCTTTACCACCCCTGGTGACAAGGAAACTGAAGCCAACTACCAGAGGCATCTGGGAAGGAAAGCAAGCTAGAAAATGGGAGATGTGATGGAGAACATCCTAATCCATTAAGTGCTGAGATTCTCTATGTGTCCCACTGCACAAGCAGCAAGAACAAGGGTGAGTGAGTGAGTGAGAGTCCTTCTCATCAGGAGACCTCCCTTTTCCCATGAGAGACCCCATATTTGCCTTCAGGAGCAATTCAGCATGTTGGAGGAAGCAGAGCCCGCTTGTCTTGGCAAGACCCCATAGAGATGAACATGTTGTGACAAGCCCATCCCTAGGGTGCAAAAGTCCTAAGAAGATCCCAACCGGTATCCACTGTCCAGCAGCATGGTATATCCCTGGACCTGATGTCCTCCATCTTCTGCACGACCTCTGACCTCCTGCATCTCCTTCCCCATCCCACAGACTCAGATCTGAATGAGGGCACCCTTTCGGCAGCGTCTTGACCCCAGGGTCCCAGGCCAGCCTGTTGCAGCACACCGGGGTTCCTGTGAGACTCTGTGACGGAGACCAGGGACTCACTGGGCACATGGGGGGCACCAGACCCCGCAGGAGCAGTCGTGCTGGCTGGGGAAAGGAGGGGAACCCCAGCCTTGGGGTGCACACCCACCTCCCCAAACCACCTCAGTCACCCCAAACCCCCTGGGGCTGAATCCTCCAGCACCATCTCTGGGGCAGCCACGGCGCCCAGAGCAGCCTAACGCCGGGGGTTCTCATGAAGAAGCTGGCACCAGGGGAAAGCGGGGAATGTGGTGGCAGCCGTGGTGGGGTGGGGGGCTGCCTGCGTCCCCTCCCCGCTGTCCCCGACCGTCTGTATTCTGGCTCTGAGGAGTGCTTGGCTCCACCTTCCACCCTTCCCTCCCCCGGTGCTAAGCAGCAATCCAGCTAGAGACATCCAGCGGGGTATTAGTAAAAACCAAGCCTCCCTCTAGGAATGGCACTCGCCTGAGAGCCTCCCCGCACCACGCGCCCCGACGCCGCCAGGGCTGGGAGGGAGGACAGGGGGGCGACTGGGATACAAATCACAGCCCTCGCAGGATCTGCCCGGCACACCGGCCAGCAATGTAAGTTTTCCTACCTGAGCTCGCTCGCACGCGGGCACACATTCGCTCCTGCTTTTCTTCCCCTACTTTCTCTTACTTTTCTCAATCTCCCCAGCGAAGGTCCGTGTCACCCTCTGAAACTGGACGGGCAGCAGCCCTTGCTCTGCGTTGGCTCTTTTTCAGCTAAGCCAGAGGATTGCTTTTCTATCACTTTTTTTTCTTTTTATTTTCCTTTTTTTTTCTTTTTTTTTTTTTTTTTTATTTTTTGGATGGGCGGGATAGAGAGGCCTTTAGTTTTAGAGCGTTTTTTTCTCCGAGGGGGGAACTGCTGCACAGTGACAGGGACTTTTAGAGGTGACTGCAGAAAGGGGAGAGGAGGAATGTGTGAGGCAAGCAACCCAAAGCCCTGGCTTGTCTCAAAGTTAAACTTGGTGTGTGTTTGCGTCTGTGTATGTATATGTGAACGCAGATATGTATATGTATATGCATACATACACAGGCGGGTGGGGGGGTGTGGGTGCAATGTAGATGCATTTTAAGTAATCTGGCTTATGAGCTGCAAGAGGAGGGTGAGGGTGTCCCCGCGGAGGCACTTTCCCACAGCCAGGATCGGGGTCTCCAGGCGCAGAGCCGGGCTCCGGGCCGGTTCCCTGCCCAGCGCTGACACCCGCTCAGCTTCCCCAGGAGCTGGGAGATACGTCCCTTATGGTTTATCGATACCGCGCCAGCGCTCCCCCTCCCACGCCTTCCCCTGGGTGCCGTGCTGGCATTTCACCGCATGTCTTCAAAAGAAAGGGACGCTTCCCCCCAGAAGTTTTGTGGCTGTCATCCCCATCCCGCTCCCCGTGGGAAGCTGCACCCGGGCAGGATGGTCAATGCCTCTTTCCTTTCAGGTCCCCAACCCCCCTTATCCCTCTTGCCGCAGGCCCCTCCACATGTTAGCTCCAGACGATTGCAGAGATAGGGAGCAATATCACAATTAATCAGGGGCCCCGACCCGTCCCCACCCCCATCGATCACGGGTTTTGTGGTGTGCACGGCAATTGCCTGGCTTGCGCTTTTATCGAGCGGCCCCTGTCTCGTGGTCAGCTCTTCGCAGAGCTTGGAATCCCTTTCAGATTTGGTGGTCGCTTCCCCTTTTCTCTCTTTTTCCTCCCTCCTTCCTTTCTTTCCTTTGTTTCTGTCTTCCTCCCTCCCTTCCCCAGTGAGAAGAAGGACACCAAGAAGGGAGAAAAGGCTCGCAAGTGACGATGGCTGACGACCAAGACCTTTCGGAGGTGGAGATGAGCCCAGTCGGCTCTGAAGACCATCACTGCCTCTCACCAGGACCCTCCATGGCGTCAGACAACTCCCCACACCTTGCCAGCTCCGGGAATGGGGAGATGGGGAAGGTCAAGAAGGAACAGCAAGACTCAGAGGCGGACGATGACAAGTTCCCAGTGTGCATCCGTGAGGCGGTCAGCCAGGTGCTGAGCGGCTATGACTGGACCCTGGTACCCATGCCCGTCCGGGTCAATGGAAGTAACAAGAGCAAACCCCACGTCAAGCGGCCCATGAACGCCTTCATGGTCTGGGCACAGGCTGCCCGGAGGAAATTGGCTGACCAGTACCCGCACCTCCACAATGCCGAGCTCAGTAAGACCTTGGGGAAGCTCTGGAGGTAAGAGTGGGTGGGCAGAGGGGGAGTGTGAGAGCTGGGGTCTGGAGGTGTCTTGGAGAGGATTGTGTGGTCACGCAGAAGGATGAAGCCTTAGCAGGATGGGAGGGGTGTCCCTTGAGGAGACTTCTTTCCCTGCGGGGAGCCCCCTCGCAGGTGGCACGGTCGGTAACTGGGGCAAGAACTGGTGGCTGGCTGTAGTGAAGGCTTCCTCAGCAGAGCTCACCTCCATCCTGGGCAGCAACCTTTTACACATTTTCCACTAACCTCCCCATTGTTCCTGATCAGGACACTCTCACCCTGGTCCTCTCCTGCCTGACCGCTAGGGGAGATCTTGTTTTCTTGGCTCACCCTCTCCGGTGGGCCAAGTTGTGCACTAGCAGAAACCAGGCTGAGCCCCAACCAACTTAACACACTGGTGGCTGCCTCAAGCCTGTTTGAACTTGGGTCCCAGTGCCAAGAGGGTTATTTTCCATGCAGTGCCACAGAGCAAGTGGGACACCAAGTTCCAGCCGAGGAGGAAAGTCAGGGGAAGGGAGCCAGGCGGTCAGAGCCCCGCACCCGTCCTTCCCAGGACGGTCCCAGTTTTAGCAGGCCGTGCAGGTGCAGTGATACGGACAAGCAGAGACCTTGCTAGAAAGGGGGCTGAGGCTTAGCAGAAAGGAACCAACAGTCCCAGCCTTAGCAGGCTCTCTTGCAATATGCCGTCTCAAACCAGCCCAATCTCCCTTTGCACTCAGAGAGACGCCCTCTGTTCTCGCCTGCGCACACACACACACACTTGTCCTTCTCCCCCCATCAGTTTGCTGTGCTTTGCGCAGATCCCTGGGTCATTTACGTACCCTCCCCAACTCACTCCTTCCGTCGGCAGACTGACGGGCCACCCCAACTGATCGTGGGTCCGCAGAGAGCTGTCGTGCCCAAGCCAATTGTGTCAGGATGGCCATGCCACTTCTTTCCCATCGGACAGCCCCTGCTGATAACCCCATCAACCTGTTATACACACTTCCTGCCACGAGTCCCCAGCAACATCCTCCCCCTCGCCTTGCACCAACCAACGCAAACCAAGGCTCATGCAAGCAGGTCTTCTCGTTCTCTCTCCTGCCCTGACAGCATTTCATGGAGGAAGCCCTCAGACTTGGGTGGGCCAGGAGGCATTTTTCCAAGCAGAAACAAAATAGATCCCATCCAGCATCTGATGCCAAGGTCTCCTCCTGGCTTCAAACCTCTTTGCTTGCAAGAAACTGAGCCCTTGAACAGTAGCTTCTCCCTCTGCTACATCAGCCCATTGACTCAAACCAGTCAGCGTCCAGTGTATTCCCAGTGAAGGGATTTCTTTGGGAATTCAAAGGCTGGGTGTGATTGCGGATATTTCATGTGATGCTCTTTCCTGCTTTGTTCCCTGCTTCCCTTCCCTTTACCATGGCATTTGCTCCCCCCTGGGGCTCTGCTGCCAGTCTCTGAACTGTGACGCTGTGCTGGAAGGGGTGTGTGTATGGAGGGAACCCACCTTTTTGTTCCCAAAGAGTTATTCCAAGGCATCGTTCCTTTACTGCAAAACACTGCCAGATTTTAGAGCAACGGCCTCCCTCCAGACACTGCATTTTCCTTGAAAATATAGCAGAGCAGTAAACCCCTCCATAAATGTCGCATTCAGAGTGCGGGGACACACAGCCCCCGGCCCGTGGCCACGTTCATGCCCCTGACTGCCTTCCTGCTCCCAGGGCACGGCTCCCGCCGCTGGCCGCACGGGACTCGGAGCAGGGGGACGCCGCTGCTGGGTGATGGTCCAGGTCCCCCATTGTTTCTTAGGGCACCGTGTGGCTCGGGAGCGTGGGTCAGGGTGAGAAGCTTGCGGGATCAGGCCTGGGGTTGTTGTGCGCTGCTGGGTTTGCCACTGGCTGCTTTGCTTGAACATGTCTCCTCTACGAGTGTCCCTAATGCAGGCTGCGGCTCTCCAAGCTGTGTCAGCCCCTACTGGGAACGTAGAGCAGAGTAAGCTGGGTTATGGGTGCAGCCGGTGTCTGGCCTGGGTAGGACCACATGCGTGTGTCTTTCTGTGAGGCTGGTGGGGGGGGGGAGTATTATTCCACAAAACTCCAGGAGAAGAGGCCCAAAGGTTACCAGGACAGTAGCCCTGAGCCTCAGCTCCCAGCCATAGTATGGTTGGGTCTTCCTCCACTGAGGTTCCCACTGCCCTTGTCTACACCGTGCCCACGGTATAGCTCCTACGCGTCAGTACAACTGCGAGCAGCCGCGTGTTGCTCTGGATGGCTTAGTCTCAAACATTTGATGATGGTCCCTGCAAAGGGCCCTTGGCTGTTGGTGTTTCTCCACCCTTACAAGGTGGCCACCCAAACCCTACAGCATGCATCGCTAGTCGCTTTGGAAAGTGCAGGCGACTTATATTTCGACGTGGGCTGCTCTGAGCTTATACAGGTAAAGGGCATGTGAGGCAGAGAGGTGAGCGCTGGTGGTCACGGAGGTTGCCTGCAGACCACCATTAAACCAAGTGTGTCCCCAGCGATCGGCACTGGGTGGGGACGGCAAAGGCTAGGAAATCTTGAAAGGCAGCTAGCAGATTGAGTGATAACCACCATGCCGTCCCACGTGCTCCTCTGAAAAATGGGCTCCAACAGCCTGGGCTTATTTTTTTTTAAGTCTTGTGTTTGCTCTGGCTCTGTGCCACTGCCATGTCCTCCTGGGGCCCAGTTGGGAAGGGCTGGAGGACATGCCCCGATGGCCATGCTACCCACCTGGCCCCAAGTGCAGTGCTGGGGGGCTTATGGCCCCCATCCACCTCCCCCAGTCGGTACACACTTCGGGTGCGTGAGCGGTGCAGTCGACAAACCAAAGGTACTAAAGAAGAAGGGAGGGTTTCTGCGCTTGACGGTCATGAAATCTCGCCTCGGTTGCTCTCCTTCCCTGGGACGGGACAGGGAGCAGCTCTCAAATGGAGGCTGGCTGCTGAAAATGTCGGCATGACTCTCAGCCGAAATGCCAGCCAGCACCACCTCCGGGGCCGAAAACAAGCAAGGCACGGGAAGAAGGGGAGGAATGCGCCGTAGGGAGGAGCAGGGGGACCAGATGGAGGGATCTTTGCATGGGGGTGGCAGTACCCAGGGAATAGGGTCATGCCCACAAAATCTGGGGCTGCGGACGTGTAGGAGAGCCCGCTCGGCGGCTTTCATCTCCCAGCCAGCCCTCGCCTTGCCCAACCCCATCACCGCACTGACTCATCGGCAGCTGAGTCCCGGCACAGGGTCAGGCCTCTGGCCACCGAGTCAGCCGCCTGGCACGCGGCGCGGTGCAATGCCAGGCTGCAAGAGGCGGGCAGAAAGATTTTAGCCCTTCTTTCTCCTTCCAGAGCAGGGCGCTGGGTGCTTGCCCCTCTTCCCGCGGCGCGGGGGTGAGCGTTTGGTGTCCGGGAGGGTAGTGAGGGCTCTGTTAAGCCCCATGAAGGGCTTTGCTCTGTGATCCATAACTTCTCTGCCCGTGCAAGATTCCTTTGCACTATGGCCTGGCGAGCGTGGGGGGCAGGAGGGGGAGGGCAGGAAGCAAGTGAAATCCAAATCCCCCCAAATCTCCTGGCCTTTGCCTGCTCGCACCAGTTTCACTTTGCTAAAGCCGATTTGAACTCTGATCTCAGCGGGAGGAGGGAGCAGGCAGCCTTGGAAAGGAGAAGGCAGAGATGCGAGGAGCAGACTGGCCGCTGTCCTACCGGTGGCACTGCCCACGAGCTGCTGCCACGGGGAGAGGAGGTGAGGCGCCCGGGCGCAGCTCAGAGGGCAGGGATCTGACTTCTGCCTAGCCTCAAGTGTCTCTGACTCACCCCACCGACGAGATACATCTGGGACGCTGAGCTGCAGTCTCCACAGGAGGTTCTGCTCTGAGCTCACCGTGCGGTATGCCATGCAGACCAAAGCTGGCTGAGGTGCCCAGGCAGAAGGAGACCTTTCATTCCCAACCACAGCATCTCATCAGCCTTAGCACCATCTGGGCTGGGAGGGCAGGGATGCCTGAGCCCGGCTGCCTTGTGCTGAAGTGTCCCGGGTTGCAAGGCCGCACGGTTTGCCTCTGTTCTCCATCTCCCATGGAGACAGGGCATTCTGCAAGGATGAAGCTTTTACCAAGGCAAGGTCACCTCCCAGCCCATGATGTCTATGAGGGTTCACCAGGCTGTCCCTTCTGACCACTTGGAGGGCTGTCTAGAGCAGCACAGGCTGAGGGATTAGAGCCCTCTGGGACGTGTGAGCTCAGTGTACGGTGGTGGGAGGGAGACAGGAAAGCTGGTGTTGGATTCACGGTGGTTCAGTTGCTTTAATCTCCAGGATTAAGGCAGCGGAGGAATGCAGTGTGCGGCTGCGACCTGCTCAGGCTGCCAGGAGTGAACCCAGGTCAGCACCGTAACGGGCTCCAGCCCGTGCCACACACCTTCTGGCTGCTGGCTGGGGGGATGTACGAGGCGCAGGGAGAAAGGGGGTGCTTAGGAACCAACCCATTAATTGCTGGTGACCCCTTTGATCCCCCTCCATAGTTTCATCTGTGTGCCCCCTGAGCCATGCCTCACGTTGTTTTTCAGGCCAGTTCAGGCCTTTGTATCTTCCTCCGTGCCTACAGTTCAATAGAACTGGTCACATGTTAGTGCTAAGGACTTCAGGGGTACCAAGGTGCTGGCACAGCCCCATCCCCAGGCAGTTCTTTTGTAGGGGGGAAAAAGGTGTGGACATCTCATAAATGGAGTATTTTTTGCCATTTGGGAGCCCTGCCATTTCTAATGGCTGTTGGAGTTGCAAGTCACGGGAAGAGTAGTCCCTTTTGAGAGCCCTGGTTTCTGGTTAGAAGCAGCATGATCTTGAGTCACAACAATATTTGAGGGGAAAAAATCATAAAATGAAGCGCTTCCAAGCGAGATGCTGCTAAAGGCTTGAGCAATGAGGCTGATCTCATCCTCAAGCGCTCTGAGCCATCCTGCCTGCACATTTCATGATTGCCTCAGAAGAGCCCATCTTCACTAGAGCAGCCCACGATCTGGCAGGAATAGAGAGAAGGAGCTTACACTTCTGCAGTGCCTTTCATCCAGAGACCAAAGCTCATCAATTGCGACAAGGTTAGCAACATAGCAGCTAAATTTTTTACAACTGCTCAGCTAAGTTCAAGACGGGCTGGTCCTTTGTGCTTCAGCCTTTTGCATTTTCCATGTCTACGGTGAGCAGGAGCTCCAGAAATAGCAGAATACGCTGTTTTCCTACCTTCTAAATTTTCTTTAATTCCCTCCTAGGATGTTGCAAAATGCTTAAAGCTCCACGCAGCAACATGGGGACTGTTGGAGCCAACACCAACTCCTGCCATTCGTGCTCGGTAGAGCCTCAAACTTGGAGCAGAGCCTATGGAAGGGTGGGAGGTTAAACTGAAATAAATAGAGTCTGGGGAAGAGGAAGAGATACGCAGGAGGCAGCACTACGGGTAGCAAGGGTGCACCACACTGCCTCAGTCTGAAGGATGAGCCCAACCACCCTTAATTTTGACCAAAGTCTTTGAAAACAGCCTGTCCAGCCTTATTTTGCATGGCTGTGGAAGGCTGTGCTTTGCCTTTGGGCAACGTAAGACAGGTCTTGAGCTTACTGAGGTGAGAAGCATCACACATCACCAAACAGTGTCAGGGCTTAATTATTGAGGGGGAGGAGGAGAATACTGCCGTCTCCACTGAAACACTTCCAAGTTGTTCAGGGAAATACCCTCAATGGGGCAACACCTTGAGAAATGGATTTACACCCAGGATGCTGTGTATAGGTGGGGTTATTTTCTGATGTACCTGTCCCTCTCCTTCCCCTCTCCTTTACCACCTTGGCTTCTGCAGGCTGTTGAACGAAAGTGACAAGCGGCCCTTTATTGAAGAGGCGGAGCGGCTGAGGATGCAGCACAAGAAAGACCATCCCGATTACAAGTATCAGCCCCGCCGGCGGAAAAACGGCAAGGCCACGCAGGGCGAGGGTGAAGGCCAGGTGGAGGGGGAGGCCGGCGGGGCTGCCGCCATCCAGGCCCACTACAAGAACGCCCACCTGGATCACAGGCATCCTGGAGAAGGGTCGCCCATGTCTGATGGTCCAGAACACTCCTCAGGTGAGTCCCAGGTCTCCGTGAACCTACTGACAGGTTACAGCCAACTGGGAGGCACAAAAAGGAGAAGCCGTCATGGTGAAAGCCTTAGTGATGTGGCTCACACCTTGCTAGTGACCCAAGAAATTCTGCTGGAGTCAGCAGTACAGGGATGTGCCTGAGTTTCACGGGCACTTGGATTCCTCTCGTCTGGCAAGGTATCGTTGGACCCTCCTTTTCCACGTTAACCAGTTTTGGTTTTGGCTGGCTACTTCTTTCTCCCTCCATGGAAGTCTCCAGCCAGACAGTTGCTGGCATGCTGGGAGGAGCAGAGCTGGCGTGTGTAAAAAGCCCAGGCATAAAGCAGTAACTCACCTCTTCTCTCTCTTTCCTCTTCAAAATGTTTTTCATGTTGCAGGTCAGAGCCACGGGCCCCCCACACCTCCCACCACCCCTAAGACCGAGCTGCAGGCAGGCAAAGCCGACTCCAAACGAGAAGGGCGCTCCTTGGGGGAAGGGGGAAAGCCACACATTGACTTTGGCAATGTGGACATCGGGGAGATCAGCCATGAAGTGATGTCCAACATGGAGACCTTTGATGTGAATGAATTTGACCAATACCTGCCGCCCAACGGACACGCCGGTCACCCAGGCCATGTTGGGGGCTACGCGGCAGCGGCAGCTGCTGGCTACGGCCTCGGGAGCGCCCTGGCTGCAGCCAGCGGACACTCTGCCTGGATCTCCAAGCAGCATGGAGTCTCCTTGTCCACTGCCACGTCATCGGTGGTGGATTCCAAGGCCCAGGTGAAAACGGAGGGGTCTGCCCCTGGAGGTCATTACACCGACCAGCCCTCCACCTCCCAGATAGCTTATACATCCCTGAGTCTGCCCCACTACGGTTCGGCCTTCCCCTCCATCTCCAGGCCACAGTTTGACTACCCGGACCACCAGCCTTCGGGACCCTACTACAGCCATTCCACCCAAGCCTCTGGCCTCTACTCTGCCTTCTCCTATATGGGACCTTCCCAACGTCCCCTTTACACTGCCATCTCTGACCCTGCACCCTCCGTGCCACAGTCTCATAGCCCCACACATTGGGAACAACCTGTCTATACGACTCTCTCCAGACCGTAGGGAATGGGGAACAGTGACCGAAGCAGCGACGGAAAGGCTCCGAAGAATCAGCACAGGCAGAAGAGCCTCCGAACTCCGAGGTCACTCAGTGCCATCCAGCCACCAGAACCCACTGAGTATACAGAAGTGCCTTTCTTGACCCCGGCTATCGCTGGCTCACCCGCCTAGAGGAGGGTTTTTCGTCCTTTCGCCCTTTACAAATTTCACGCAGGCCACGCGACTGGCTTGTGACACCTTATTGGCCTTCTAGATGAGGAGGATTCTAGACATGGAGTGACTGGTCTGTGGTGGGTTTCGTTGTGCGCACCCTGGACTGTACGATGAGAGAGACTGTCCTTTCCTTCCCCTCCCCAAACTGCTCCAGGTAGTTAGCAAGTGTTTCCAACTGGCCACGATGGCTGACACTTTGTCACCTGCTGCAGGTGAAGGGTGGTTGCTCAGCCTTGGGGAACAAGTTATGGGAGGAGTAGTAGGGAGGACGGCACGGCTGGCTTCTTTGTGATCAGCGTCGTGCAGCAGTCCTGCCTAAGATTCACACGTGCATGAATCTTGAGCCCCGCTGGAAGACCAACCTACGCTTGCTTCCCTGCTGATTTCCACAGCTGCATCCTAGCTTTTCTCCCCGCCTCTTCCCTCAATCCTGTCTGTGTTAATCCCACACTCTTTCCTGCATGGACATTTTAAAGCTTGCCTGAACAACATGTAGGACTCAGGAACCGCACTGTCCGTCTCAGTGTTACTCATTATCACAGCCCGTGTGCGTATGCGTGTTCACGTACGGAGGTGCAGGAGAGGTGGGGAAGGACCAGTGAATCATTAAGGTGCTGTGGGTGAATCCTCCTTTCTTACAATTACTCTATATTGTTCATTTATGCCTGGCATTTCTGGCATCTCAGTCTTTTCTATTCTCTTCAGTATCCCAAATAACTTGAGCGAACTTGGTCCTTGCTCTTCCATGTCTGACTGTGCCCATCCGAAACGAAGAGGCACCAAGAAAGTTACTATGCACTTGCCAACACCCCGAGTCGATTCCAATACTCTCATTGAACCCCTGCTCCAAACTCAGGCTGATGGGGTGCGCATCCCTGCTCGTTTGCTCATCGTGTCTTCCAGTCAGTCAACACCACCCTCCTACCTATGTTGAGGATGGAAAGACACTCCTGCGGCTTTAAGCAAGGTAGATATGCACCCAGTCTCGGATGAGTGTAAAGAAAAGAAGCCTATTTAGGTGCAAAGGAATTTTGTTTTCCCCTTTGGGTTTCAAACTGGAAGCCACCAGCTCTCGCAGTCAGATCAACCTCTTTTTTTCAGCCCAACACCTGAGGACAGTCTGCTTACTTCTCCTTTGTCACCTCCAGGACTGGGGTGGTTTGTCACGCCAGGGAGTGAACTGGCACAAAAGTTGCTGCAGGAAAAGACGACTCCTGGCAACTGATCGCAGAGACATGTTGTGGGACCAATCCCACGCTCCAATGGATATTCCAGTCTAGAAAGATAAAATACTTTTGACTGAACGTGGACTGTGATCGGTGCCGCTGTATTCCTCTGCTGATATGACTGTCAGATGCCCTTCCTGCCTCCCTTAGCTATGGATGACTTCTCCTTGTGGTGTCTGAAAAGATCATGTAGAACGTTTGCTCCTTGTACGCATGTAACCACTTCCAGCCCGGTCCCCTTATTTATGCAAGTAGCACCTTCCTCCCCCACCTCCCCTTCCCCAGTCTCTATGCTGCCCTAGCACCATTAACTCTGCATTAAACATATGGAATAATAAACTTAAAAGTTTCATTTTCACGTGTCTGGGGGGTTTTTTTGACCTATTTCCTGCAAATCTCCATTTTACCACCGCATGGATCCTGTGCACAGCCTTCCTCTGCCTGTCATGAAGAGGACACAGCCAGAACTCTGACTGGCTTACCAGGCTCCTTCATGGAGATGAAACTCATCTTCTGTTCACACCCCAGCTCCAGTCATTTCTTCAGTGAGAGATGTGGTAACACTGATTTCTGCTCTTCAGCTAAGATGCAGCACGCGCAATTAAAAAGAGCACTGTTCTGCAATTCTTCACCCAAGAATTTCTTAGCGTAATTGTTAATGCTCTCCAGAACAGTAGTGTGGGGCTTCTCTCGTCTTGGTTCCTCATCACCAGCTGGCAGATGAAGTACCTTCAAAAAAAAAAAACTTCCCCACATACACAAACTTGTGTATTTTAGAAGCATTCATTAATTTCTCTGTAGAAACTCAAGCCTCCAGCCTCTTGCCTTCCATGAGCAAGAACCTAAATACAACCACTCACACAGAAAGTAACTTCATGAATAGATGTATACGCCTTCTTACTTGTTGAAGTAGACATCCTGTAGCAGCAAGACATCCTGGGTGGCTATCTGAAGATGTTTGGAAAGAAAATTTACAGCAGATATTGGCCTGCTTCAGAACATCTCTCAAGGCCGATGGTAGCAAGGTAGGATCCCAATTAACACAGAGACTCCACAATTACAAATTGAGTCGATTCCAAAGGGTTTCAGTGCTGATGCAGGTGATTGATCCAGTGAGTTTGTGTTCACTGAACACTTTATGGGTGAGTAAGCAGGATGTCCAGGAACTGCGGAACACGTTCAAAGCTTTTTAAAGCTCACAGCACTATTTGGGTGAAGTCCTGTATAGGGTCAAGAGCATCATCAGCAGAATGGCCTAACGGATCTAACAACGGTGATGCCACCTAAAGAGCTCCATGCAAAATAGGACTGTGGCCATTCACTGGAGTGGAGGAGAAATCCCTACCCCAGACTACAGCCTGTAGGAAGAGTCCAGAAGGGAACTACTGCACTGCTGAGCATGTCAGTAGCATGTGTGGGGAAGAAGGGAAGTCATGGTGGACTTAGGGATAGGAGAGCTGATCACAGGGGTGGGAGAAGGGACATGGTGTAGGCAAACAGAAGAGCAGAAAAAGAAAGTTCTTAACCGCACTTCTCCTTCAAAAAGCAAATTAAGAAAGTGAGTGGGGCTCTGCCTCAACCATTTTCTAGTGGAAGGAGATGCCTCCTCTCATCTAGGAGGGTCCTCACAACTAAGACAGGACTGAGAATGCCGCTGGTAACAGAGGGGTTAACCACTCCTCCTGCAGTCTAGCAGGAGCTGGCCCAGCATCCTTCCCTATCCCTTTAATCGTATCTGATACAGATGCAAGGCTGGGGAGGGGAGGTCGATAGGGAACAAAGAAGCCATTTAAAAAAAAAAAAAAAGAAAAAAAAAGACAAGAAAACGACTCCCTCGCTCCATGGCGGACGCCAAAACGATTGCACAAAGGCACCATTTCAGGGCTGAAATTTCACCGCACCAACGTGATTAAAGGATTCCATAGAGGGTGGGGGCAGAAGGCTGAAGGCCACAGTGCTGCAAGTTAACCTTTTCTTGGTAAGTATGGCCTGGACCAGGAAGCATTTGCGTTCCTCACAGTCAACCCCCTTCCCACATCTGCAAGCATCTCCACATTCCCTTTGACCTGTCATTTTGCCCAGGGACCCATTCAGCTCTTGCGTTTGCACATTCAAAACCAGCCCCTCCTGTCCACACCAACAGAGGAAGGATGGACTGCTGCTTTCACAGGGAGCAGATAGAGAATGACATTCAAGGTTGGTTATATGAGCCAAGTTCCCAGGTAGGTGGATATAAACTCCCTTTGGGACATGGATGCTCATGTGCAGGCACCGTCCACACAGATAGCATAGAGAATGCACACTTTATACATAAGCACAAGCTTTAAGACAAACTAGTTGGAAATATTGTTCCTGGATCAGCACAAAGAGAAAAATTAATGTAAAGCAGAAACAACAGGTGAGGTGCACATTCCCTTTCTCCTAAAAATAAATAAATACAAAATTCCGAAAGCATTCTTTAATAAGATAATTGAGAAAGACTCAGTGTGTTCTGCCCAAGAGCTCAGGTCTTTCTCACGCAGGGCAAGAACCTTGGAGCACACAGATCAAGAAATGAAAACTAGGCAGTGGCTGGCTGGAAGCCCTTGCAGACTGTAACACATCCACCCGACTCTGCGCTCGAGTGCGTAACCTCCCTGCGCATCAGAGGCGAGAGTGTGGGTACCTGGAGGGGACAAATGACTGATCCTTCATCACACTGCAGATGAAAGGGACTCTAGGATTTAACTACTGCTGTGCCACCAGAAGAACCACCAGAGTATGTACAACTGAGGTGGCTGGAGAGCACCCACGACCCCCCTGTACGAGGAGCAAGGCTGTTGCCGGCAACTGCCGAGCTGGTGGGAGCGCGAGTGGCGACTGCACTTCCGGCTGGGGCAGTGCCACTGAAAGGGGATCCCCACTTCTGATAAGCAGCAGGAGCAGAGAAACAATAGGTGATTTGATGAGAGCTGCTCTGCGATACTCCTGAGAAGCCCCGCAGCCAGCCCCGGCCAGAGAGGAAATTGGGGGTTTCCACAGCAACCTGCTCAGGGCACAAAGGCCCAACTGTCTCGGGGGAAGCGATGGAGGTGTCTCAGCACTCCTGTTTTAAGAAGGGACAGGGGTGGAGGGCTAGAGTCTTTCTGAATACAAAGCACCTGCAAGAGCACTTTTGTAGAGCAGCAGTATAATTGGCTATTGGTCCTACAACCGGGGAGGAGCAGCACTGGAGGAGGAGGAAGTGGTTACTGCAGCCTTCAGCCTAGCTAAAAGGCAGGGCCTTCGCAGGTGGAAAAAAGCTGCGAGAACAACATGGCACTCACCTCCCTAACCTTCCTAAGACAGCCTGTGACACAGGGAGAATAACGGCCAAGCTGGTAGGGAGAAGTAAGAAAGCCTTGGGCATGTAGGACTGAGATGAAATAAAAGGTGGGAGGAAAAAAACCAAAACCAAACACATTGAACTTAAAATGGGGAGGTTTACAATTTATTTACACAAATATAAACAAAAATAGAAACATCTGTGGAGAAGAACCAAAACAATGGCGGGAGGCTGATCAGTCTGTGATAATTAACTCATCCACTCCCCAGTCTTCATAGCTCCCATCTGGTAGGTAACGACGGATGATTATGGGGATCTTGCGTGCTCTGAAGGGAGAACAGAGAAGTGAAGTAAAATGCTAGAGCCTCACTACACCACTGCAGCAGGCAATGGGAACTGAGGTGCTCAATGGCATCAAGTTTAATGGAGATCCGTGCAGCACCAGTGATTTGATATAATACGGTAAAGTCCCAACAACCTTCCCCTTTCCCTAGGTGGAGAGCACTGAGCACCCTTAGGCTTGAAACGACCAAAGACCTAGAGAAGGTCAGCCCTCTGCTGCTGCTGCAGGAGTTGTGCCCTGTGATGTGAACTCACTGTGAGACAAAACCAAGCATCTAACTCAGATATAAGGGCGGGAGGGGGGAGGGAAAGTAAGGTATGCAAAGAACAAATCCACTTTTTGTTTGACTGAAGATTTTTCCCCACAAGGCACTAAAAAAGTGGCAGAATGCTGAAAAACTTTACGACCAACTGATATTTACAGAGCATTTTGCAACCTGAGAGCATCAGCTACATTTTATGAAGGATACATGAAGTAGGGACTATTCAGGTACCAAAACCTGGCTCAGCTGGGGTGGAGTACAGCATCTGCTAACAGTGCTTCCAATTAGAGAGCAAGAAAATGCTGAATGCAATTTAACTTAATGGAAGTAGACTTAAGTCAGCACAATGTAATCAGACAGTCTGGAATCTAACTCAGGCATCAGGTTTCAACCGTATCAGACTTGAAAAGTAATACAACTTCTTTAATGATCACATTCCGGGCCGCTGCCGTGCCAAAAGCAGCTCCCTCATGCCAAGAATGACAACTGAATTTTGGCCACTGTACTTTGCCACAGCCTGACTGACTTTTTACAGCTTACGCTCAGTGACCAGTGACTGAGCTTCAAGATCTGACAGGAACATGACCGGTTCTCAGGGCACTCCTAATCATCAGGACTTCGCAGGGGCAGCGAGGATGGGAGAGAGCAGCTGTGGAGAAGTCCCAAGGTGAGAAAGGGGGAAGGCAGCTGTACCGCTCACTGTATTCGAGGGAAGACAAGGTTGTCTCGGAATAAGCTGCTAAATGCTGGGACGAGGATTGCTTGATTTACGGAAATCAAAAGGCTCACAGCCAAAGTCTGGGACTTACTTGAGTTCTTTCATGGCAATCAGCAAGGGGTCTGTCTCTCCTTCCAACTCCACCATCACAGGGGCACACATCCTGCGACAGAACATCAACAATCATTTGAACAAACAGAGAGAGAGAGCGCGCTCCTCTGCCGACCAGCTCGTGCTCACGGGCTGCTCAGATCCACACCCTTCCCATCACACTCTACTGTACTTAAATGTGAAAAAGAGAGCGGTTTTAAAATTAATTATAGAATCACAGAACGGTTTGGGTTGGAAGGGACCTCAAAGCCCATCTAGTTACAACCTCCTGCCATGGGCAGGGACACCTTCCACTAGATCAGGCTGCCCAAAGCCCCATCCAGCCTGGCCTTGAACACTGCCAGGGATGCGGAAGGTGGAAACACCATACAGTGAGCATGCCTCCTACAACTCCGGCACATCTCCTGCATTCTGATTTGCTCACACCTTCCAGGCTTTGTTTGGGGGAAAGCAAGGGGCTGGATTTATGATGCACTCTACCTCTAGGAAGACAAAAAAAATAAAAAAAATCAAGCATTTTGCAGAGGGTTGTACCAGCAGAGCAAACATGGGTGATGATACCCACCCATTCAACAGCAGCAGCAACGAAAGTTCACGTTATGCGTGGATAAGGCTGCTGGGGGCTGCTGCTGGCCACTGCTGGCCTAGGTTCAGCACCGAAGGCAGAACACGTAGGTGAAGCAGAACCAGGCGCCATAGTGTTTTGGATTAAAGGCCTGGCACAGGCCCATCTTGTCTCCCTCTTTTTTCTGGCCTTCCACCAGTTCCAAGAATGTGCACAAAATAGCTTCACAGCGTGAAGACTGGGCGAAGAATCGCCTGGCAAAGTGATGATTAAGGAAAGAACTGATCACCGCCCACGAGCTTCTCAACGATGTAGAGGAGAGGCATTATTTTGAGCGTGGATATAACCAAGACAAAACCCAAAGATGTGCTTTCAGACAAACCTTGCCACAACCTAATAATTTCACTCATAAAGCAGTTTTTCATACTTTTTGATAGGTATTATTAAAACATGTCTAGACAGGTAAATGGATGAGGTTGAGAGCAGCCAGCCTTAACAGCACTTAAAATGGAATTTAAAGGTTATTTCCTGTTATATATGAGACCTTCCTATTCCAAATGCTTTAAAAAAAAACCTTTCAGCTTGCCACAATGCAACTGCACAGATTTCAGGTTGGGTACTCCAGTCCCAATTCCTACATGGTATCAACTGAAAACATTCTGGAGCATCCCCATCTCCCACACTGTCTTTTCCAAACCAGTTCTGAGCTTTACAGCCTCCCACTGGCTCCCTCGTGAAAGACAGAAACCAGGATCAGCTTGTCATATTCCCTACTCATTTTGCCTGGGACCTCAGAAGGTTCATTGCAGCCGCTGAATGTTCCCTCCCCAGGCACAAGTACCACAACCTCAGCCAAGATAGAGACGTCACATGCAAATAGGAGCGCCGCGGTGCTGTGCCTGTGCTGACCGAGATGGTGACGGGCAGCTCAGCAGCCACCTAAGGGATTACAGGAGATCCGGGAGGTTCTTTAAAGGAGGAGGAAAGCAGCTTTCCCTGGGAAGGGAGGGGGCACAGCAACACTTGGGATACAGGGGGGCATACTCACGCTATCTGGAGGGCGCGAGTGCCCAGGACTCTGGCTCGCTCATATTTGGTCATGTAGGGGGTAGTGATCCGCTTCTGATTCGCCTGCTGCCGCTCTCCCGAGGGGAGGATTTCCACGTTCTCCTGGCCCTCCTGGGGAAATCAGGCCAGCGCTGCGGCTCAGCGATGCCCACCGCCGAGGCGCCGCCGTGCTGGGAGAGCCCCCAGGGCCTCCCCAGGCCCCGCCACCGGCCTGGGGTACCGGCAGAGCCCGCCCGGACCGGCCGGCACGGCGGCTCGCAGGGCACCCACCTCCTCTGCGTTCTCCAGGTCCTCCAGGCCCTCATCCTCCTCCACGTCGTCGAAGTCATCCCCGTCAAAGCTGCGGGAGG
>VWZZ01002042.1:521944-546040 GCA_013399095.1 Psophia crepitans | reverse complement strand
CCCCGGCTTGAGCCTTCCAAACCCGCACCTTCCCCTTCGGGTCTGTGGGTGGGGGGGCCGCCCCGGGGCGGGTTCCCCTGGCTGCCTTCACCCACACGTCACGTTTCTCAGTGATGATGGAGGAGTCGCAGCTGACACGTTTCCAGAGGAGATACCTGATGGACTGCGTGAAACGTGAGTGGCGGCCCCGGCACTCGCCCGCAGCCTGCTTGGGTGGGCGAGCGTTTTAAAGCAGCAGCACGGCTGCTGCCGCTGCCGCGCGGGAACGTGCGAGGTGCGGCGTCCCCAGGGTCACGCAGGGAAAAGCGGCCATGGCGTGACCTGAACCACGGTCTGTCTGCTGGTGGCGTGTCCCAACAACCAGGGTGAGGTGTCTGTGGCACCCGCGGTCTTCGCTTGTGGTGCTACAGTGGATCAACAGGCAGAACTTCTGCTGGTGGTGGCCTGGGACCATCCCTCCAGGCTCCTCTCTGCCTTACCAATGTCTTTGGTTTGCTCTCCAGGAGGAGCTGCCCTGCCCCTCCAGTGCCACCCCACATCCAGCAAAGAGCCAGCGCCTGCCGCACCGGCTTTCCCCCCAGGAGTCTGTCAGCGGCTCAGGCTTTCAGCTAAACCGCATCTCCGACCTGCCAAGGCCTGCCAGGCAGGAGATGCCTACACCCGAGAGAAATTCAAGCCACAGGCAAGGCGTAAGTCGGCAAACACCGCTGAGAAATAAAAGATGCCGCCCGGTCCCTCTCTTCCCCTTACATCCATCCCCTGCCTGCAATCTCAGTATCTTAATTTCTCTTTGTCCTCATGCTTTCTGTCTTCAAAGATGCCTTCAAAAGGGATCTCTGAGGGAACATCTGCTGTAAGTGCTCACTCACTTCTGCCTGCTCGCTGAGGGGTGACAGATGATAGGGACTCACACAGTCCTTCCATAAGAAGGGAGCACGATGTGATTTTCTAGCTTATAAATGTCAGTCAAACCTCTGATGTCAGTTTGGTTGGCTCTTCACCACAGGTACACCTGTGCAGTGCTTGCACAGTTCAGTCTGGAGACGGGCTGTCATTAACTGAACGCTGCCTCTGGCATCGTTAGCAGGGAAGTGGTGTGGCCAGGCTCCTCCCTGAGGAGACGAGCTGATAATCTTTTTCCCCATGGCATTCACAGGAGATCTGGAAAAGGAGAAGCAAAGGCTCCAAAACATCTTAGCGACAGGGAAGGATGTGGTAGAGCACAAGGTGAAGCAGACGCTGGTTCAGACAAAGGAAGAGGAGAAACCTGAGCCTGACCGGTTTGAAGAACGTATGTCTTCACGTACCCCGGAGGAAGGCAGGCGGGCAGCCTGGGAAGCTGGCTCCCGCCGAGGGCTGGGGTGGCGGGCCATGCCGGTGACCTGAAGCCAGCTGCGGAAGGAGGCACAAAGCCCAGTTTCCACTAGAAAGGACTCACTGCTGTGACGCTGCAATCCAGGCAGCCTCACAGAGCGTATGCTGCAGAGGTTTGCCTGGGCTGCCCGCACAAAATGAACTCTGCTGGAAGGGGAACGCCCTAGGGACGCGCGGGGTGACCTGGGCAGGAAGCCCAGGTACTGCGGGTCCTTCCTCCAGCCAGCGTAACTCCACATAGACTAGGACGCTTGCCAACCTGCTGGTGGTTTGGGCTCTATTTTCTTTCACTCCAAGATCAGAGCAGTTACACTAGAAAAGCTTAAATGTTGAGCAGAATTTTAAGCAGAGATGGACTTTGGCCCACAGCGTATTCTGGGATGGCAAAACCCTGCCTAATACCTCTCTGTGCTTGAATCTTCAATGCCTGTGCACACCCCAGCCAGCCCTTCGCTACCCAGGGCAGCGCGAAGACAGACAATGCTAGCGTAGCAGGGGTGCTTTGGTGCCTGCTGCAGGGAGGCCAGTGCGGCTGCCTGCACGCGTGCTTTGTATCCTCTAAAACTTGGCGCAAGCTGAGTGTTATCGTTGACACGTCTGAAACACCCATGTACTTTTCCCTGTGACAAGATTTGGACCAGCTGGCTGCAGGTCCGTGCTGCAAAGCAGCAGCTAATGTTCTGTGTCTGTGCTGATCCTGGGAGCAGAAGTGGTTGCGGTGACAGGGTGATGTGTCTCACCTAACGAACCTCACCAGTTTTAAACAGGTTCTGTCTCCATCCACAGATGGGTTAGATTGCCCACAAGCAAAGGAGAATTGTCTGTACAAAGAAAACTAGAAAGTTACTAGAAAGATGGGGAGCAGTAAGATGATGGGTGGGGGGACATTGCTCCCTCCCTGGCAGTGTTCAAGGCTGGATGGGGCTTTGGGCAACCTGGTCTGGTGGAGGGTGTCCCTGCCCATGGCAGGGCGTTGGAACTAGATGGTCTTTGAGGTCCCTTCCAACCCAAACCATTCTGTGATTCTATGATTTCTCATTGCATAAGGGACTACTGAAGTATTCTGAACGCATGTGCGAGCTGAGTGTTAGAGCAGTCATCACCCTTCCCTGGTGGGACCACTGTTCAAGCAGAGCTAGAAAACGGGGGGTGGAGATCTAGACAGAAACATGTTTTCTCGCCTTTCGGCTGAATCCTGTTTCCACAGTGTTTTTTCTTATCCATCAGTGGTGAATGAAGTTCAGGAGAGGAGGGAGTTCCTGGCAGAGATGGAAGCTCTAGGACAAGGCAAGAAGTATCAAAGAATTGTCCTCACTGAAATCTCACAGGTACACGAGGGCCCTGGCGACATCGGCTGTGCAGCGTGCGGAGGGAATCCCTAGTGTCGGAAGCCTTAACGCAGTGTCTCCCTCTGCTACCTGAGCGAGGAAGGAGAAAGGGAAGAGAGCTGTGTTTCCCTTCATGGCACAGGGCAGACATGAATTTGGGGAATAGGGAGTTGAGGTTTTCAGCCTTTTTTCCCATGTCTGCATGTAACTTAATCAGGGAAATAAAAGCCTTGTTCATGGGGTTGGTAAAAGAAGAAAAAAAACAAAGCTGCCAGCGTTCTCCCTGCTCAGTCCTTCCCCTTTGTATTTTGCAGAAAATGCGCGAGATGGAGATCCTTGACAAGAAGAGAAGTGAGGAAATGAGAGCGATCATGACAAAAGACAAGCTCCCTGGTGGGAACAAAGCCGATCCCCATGAGTAGGCCAAGGGGAAAAACCCCAGCAGCACAGTTTGTTCCCACCTCTGCTCCCCAGACCCTCAGCGTAGGAGTCCCAAGGGCCGGTCTGCGCCTGTGCGGCAGGGGGGGCAGCACCGCCTGTTGCCTAAAGCCAGAAGGCAGGAGCAATTTGTACCTACCTGGTAACAGAACAAAGCTGTTGTAAAATCCTGCCCACGCGCCCAGCAGATCCCTTTTTGCTCAACAGTATTAAAGAGATGAAAACACACAGGAGCGGCTACCAAAACATGACAAAGCAGAGCCTCCTTTTGCCCACGCAATGCCTTGGAGTACAGCAATACACTGATAAAAATGTCGCTCCTCTCCATCCACCCAGAGGACATCACGACAGTACGACGATAACACACATTGCCACCCACACCTACGACCCGCTCCTGTCCCCACGACCCCGGGAATGGCTGCGCTGGCAGACGGCAGGGAGGAAGATGCAGCCGCGTGGCCTTGCGCAAACGCGAGCCTCCGGCATTACTGCAGGTCAGCGCAATCGCGTGCATCAGCAAACTTCCCAGCGGCAGCTGAACCGGGCAGGCGCTCCGGAACACAGCTGCGCTGAGGAGGGAGAGGGGATTTCAGCCCGGCACATGCTGGTCTCTGCTGTGGTTTTGATTCCTGACCGCACAGTATGCACAACAGCCACCAGCTTCCCGCCGAGCCTGGAAATGGCTGTTTGCTCACCTCACATATACCCCCACCTCTGTCCTCCAGCAGCCTGAAGCATGACGCCCTGCTATTCCTGCATAAATCCCAGCATAAAGTCCGCCTCCCAATTTCCTTAAGATCCCATCGTCTGCTTCTTAGCAATACTTGTCAGCCACTGCACAAAGCCAGGCAGCCCGCCCTGTTTCCCGGGACAGTGCGAGTGCACAAAAGAATCAGAAACCTAAGCCTCCATCGCTTTTTAAATCCAATGTTTCTTTTATTTCTGTTCAGGTGAATGGAAGTCACGGAGTTAGTACAGTATAATCTACAAATCAGAGTTCTGACCGGGCGCGGGGCCAAGGGGTGTCAGGCTGTAGCGATCCCGATGGCCTTTGGCAACAGTGACGTGACAGCAGGCCCTAAAGCGGATTTGTTTCTCCTTGGAGAAAAGTTGTGCTTTGGGATCTCCCCTCCCACCGCTCCTCATCCGCAGGAGTGAGACGGTGTCACCGGCACGGGGCTGAGCTTGCCACCTCCCAGCCACGGGGGGCCGCGCTGGCGTTGAGGAGGGGCCTCGGGTCCCTCAGGTTTTGGGAAATGAGGATCCCTTTCCAGAACGCTACGCCAGGCACCTCGGAAGGCACTGCTCTGAGAGCGTTTTGGCTAAAGCCTGTTGGGTTTTTAGAAGGGACTGCAGCAGTTTGCTCGGGGCTGGTTATGGCTAGTTTGCTAAGGAGAAGGCGTGACAAACAGCTGACCAACCAAACACCCATGACACTCTAATTCAGACTGATCCAACAATTCAATAAATAGCTCCTCGCCTTGGAGGAGAAGGCAGGAAACAAAAATGGAAGAAGGGATGGTTTGGAAGAACACTGCCCCCCCATTCCCTTCTCCAACGTACACACACACACACGACGAATAAAATAAGGGGTTTAAAAAGTTTTAGGGTGGGTTTGAATTCATCTAGTAGAGGAGGTGTAAAAAATAACCAGCCAAACCCTGTACACTTTTAAAGTACACACAGATGAAGCTGGGTCAAGGTCAGTTGTGTCCGTGCCTCTCCCCAGCCGCTCGAGAGTGGCACTGGTGAGCAGGGGCACGAGCTTGGTGCCCCTTGCGGGCACTGAGTCAGTCTTGAACTTTTCCACCCTTGCCTGGAAAAGGGACGTTTCTCCCTCCCCGCGAAGGCAGCAGAGTCAGCGGTGTTTAGCAGCAGTGGGGGTAAGATGTCCTGAGTAGGGCTCGTGAGCTACGTCCTAGCAGCTGTACACCGTCCCCTCGGGTCCTCTCAGCCCTGTAGCGGAGCCCAACCAGCCCGGGTGCTCAAGGGAGGGGACAGCTCAAAATAAATAGGGCACCGGTTATTTTTTTGGCTATGGCTCTAGAGCCTTGTGATGCGGGAGTGTTTTCTTAACATTTTAGTTTAGGCCAGTAAAACCCAAAGAATCCTGACTCTAACGCCAGAGTTTTCTCCTGAAGTTAAAAATGGGACAGGAAGGGGACAAGAGCAGGGACAGGCAGGCCCAGTCCTCTCCTGGTAGAGGTCAGAGGCACGTGGAACTGTCACAGTTAGAGCGGGAGAAGGGACAGGGGGCAGTTAGTGCAATTTTTCCCACAAACACCAAACTCCTGGGCTTGCTTCTCAGTTAATAACAAGAATACGCAATGGGGTAACGTATTCGAAAAGCGAATTCATCTTCTCCCCGCCTCATTAGCAAGGCTTCACGGAGGGGACAGTCAGGCTTCTCCGCAGCCTTGGGAAGGGGAGCGCTTTGGTTGGACTCCCCTGCTCCAGGCAGAGGGCTGGTGTCTCCCTGGGGTGGCTGAGGAGGGAGTGAGGAGGGGCGAGGGGAGCGGAGGGAGACGAGCCCCCCTTCCTGGCAGGCATCCCAGCCAGCTGCGGAGAGGCCAGGGCAGTCGGGCAGCACATCCCTCCCACTGCTGGTGTTCCCCTGCTCTAGCTTTTCTCCTTGGGCGACTTGCTCTTGGAGTCATGCTTGTTGCCCAGCAGCTTAAGCACCTTCATGGGCTTGAATTTGCCTTTCTTCTTGCTCTCGGTCTCTGTCTCCTTGTGAAATTCTGGGGTTGCAAAGGGAGGTCGTTACTGTGTGAGGCTGATGGTTGTACACGCACACACATGCACTCACACGACAACGGGGCAAGGGTGAGCGCCATGAATCACAGCCTTCCACTGTATGCACACTTCTTCCTGTGATAACAGGGGTGCACAGCACAACTGCGCCCCCAACTTTGTCGGCCCCACAGGAAAGGCTGCAGGGTCTGCACAGAATAGGTGCACACAATCTCACGAACGGCTTATGCTGCCCCTCGCTGGGGTCAGCAGTGAAACCATCGCTCCAAAAATCTTCCAACTGTTTCTTACCTTTCCTTTTAATCATGGCTTCCAACATTTTATCCTCCTCCTCTTCTCTGAAAGAAAGAGTGGGAAATAGGTCAGCAATTCAGCCCTGAAAACAGCTGCTGTATTGTTCAAGGCTAGAGAACCTCCTACTTAGAAGCCATGCAGGGGCAGATCCATCACTGTCTTGTGAGCATTTGCTACCAGCAGGATAAATCCCACGTGCTGCAAATACCATCCCGTCGTTCCCACGCAAGGCATTCAAACAGACAAGAATCGGGAAGCCTGGGAAAGACGTCATCAACGTCTTAGGGCACCCCCATGAGCCGTTGGTGAGGCGCTGAGTCAGACCGGCTGCACTTTTCCCCCTCTCCCCCAGCCCACTCCTCACTCACCTCTGCCGGTCCTCGTCCAGGCAGTTCACAATGGCGTTCCTCTGCTCAATGATGGTCACCAGCTCCTGCATCAGCACCTTCTCCCTCCCTCGGTCCTCGTCGGTCCAGTCCTTCTCTACCCAGCCAAACCCCGAGGAAGGACAGGCAATTAAATGGCTGAAGGAGCTCTGAAATTCAGAACTTTGGGGCAGAGATCCCCTAGCATGATCCCCCTTCTCCCCTGCCATGCTGCAGGGCCAGGTGGGCTAGTAGTGCTGGGGAGGGAGAGCCTTGTAGGTGGCATCTCACAGGGACAAAAGGAGCAAGTCCCTGCACAAGGCTGGGGCACGCACTGAGATGGGACAGCAGCTCTAAAGCCATCTGATTGCACTGGCATCCCTAAAGATCTGTCTCTCTTCACCCCAGACCCACCTAGACAGGGTGGAGATGACATCCAGGGGAAAAACAGAGGTAACAGGACCCAGAGCGATGCTTTACCTGGCTTGTTGAGGAGACAACGCAGTTCATATTCCACGTCTGACTGCCGCTGCTCCAGGTTCTGCTGCTTGAAGCTGCAAGGGAAGGGGACACTGTTAGGAACCACTGCAAGGCTCCAGAGAGGCAGAACATCATCCCAAGCTACACGGTGTGCTTGGAAAGAACCACTGAGATGCTCGTTGTCTCCTGCACAGCCAAAGGGCCAGGGAGCCACGTGTCAGCAGGGACCAGCCCTGCCTGCTCAAGGCCTTCCCGAAGGAGATGCTGCAGGGGCTCTGGTGACTTGTAGTGGGTCAGTACTGAGTGTGTTTGGATACATTTGTCTCCTTGCCCTCTTTCCCTCCCCTCTCCAGGCAAGGGAGGCCGCGTCAGGCTCTCCCCTGGAAGCACAATTTCGGGATGGCTGAGATGGAGCTCCCGGCAGGAGCATCAGTGCCTACCCACACGCCTGCACACACTTACATGTAGATGAGCTCTGATTCGTGACGCACCAGCATGTGCTTCTCATGGATGAGTTTGAACCAGTCCACCAGCAGGCTGTCCTCAGGGCTGTCTGCCAAGCAAAGGGACAATTCAGAGCTATCCCCAGCCCTGCAGCATCCCATCACCCTGTGGCACGATGGGCTCCACCAAGACAGGAGAGGGGCACCTGCCTAGAGCAAACCTGTCCTCAGCCTGTTCCTGAGCCCCAGAGAGACCTCATCCCTTCTCTCACCTGTTTCTACTCTAGTGACATCTCCATGTCCAGGGTATAGCTGTGACCATTCTTGGAGCCCAGCACAGCCCCTTGTGCTCTTCCGGCCCCAAGATCGGCAGGGAGGAAGTCACCGCTGCGATCTCCTTGGCTGGACACAGGGCAGCCCTAAGGTCAGTCCTGCCCCCCACCCGCAGACAGCCCACCCCACCCCACATACCATTTTCAGCGCTGCGAAGTTTTTCCTCTAAGGCCACCCCACGGTGCTCCAGCTGGTCCAGCTGGTGCTCAATGGCATCCATCTCCCCATAGATGTCTTCCTCGGGGATGTACTGATCTGTCTGCACCTGCCAAACCACAAGGCAGAGAGGCTTCCATCACCCTCAGCCTCCAGTTTCCAGGTGCCCCAAGGCTGGTCAATGCTAATGGAGGCTGAGGGACAACAGACCACTCCACCTAAGCGTGGATCCAAAATCCTCACCCCACTCTGGAGCAAAGGGAGACGATGGTGCTGCCATCAACAGGGTCTAGCCTAGTCACCATCCTCCCCAGCCAGAGCCACCTGCTGCAATTCCTCCCCTCACATGCATCAGCAGGGTGCGTGCATACAGCTGCTGTCCTGGGGGAAAGTACAGGGCTGGCTTTTCCCCGCCCTGCTCCCCAGGGCCCTTTTACCTTGCGTTTGATCAGCGGGAAGCCATGACCCGGTGCAGGAGGACGCACTGGCTTGGAGCCCTTGGAAGGTTTCTTTGCAGAGGGGGAGGCGGCAGGCGATGGCTTCCGGTTGAAGGGGTTCTCTTTGCAGGAAGACTGGAAAGGGGGGGACAAAAGGAGATACAGGAGGGTGCAGGAAAGGGAAGGGATATAGCACCCCACCAGCTGGCACTGAGCAGACAGCGCAGCCCTGGGGTTTGTCCTGTTCCACACCCTCCTAGAGGAGGAACAAAGGACTGATCTCCACAAGCAGCCTAGCCATGGGGCAAAACACAGCTGTGCTCCTGTTTGGCATCAGTTCTACGGCTTCTCTCCAGCGAGCACGCTGCATTATTTTCCTTCACAGCTCCCTGCCCATTTGCTCTGAGCACATGACATCCTGCCATGTGGGGCAGGCAGAGCACATGCCTGAGGCTTGCTTTCAGGGGATCCAGACCAGACCTAAGGAGCAAGCCCGGACTCACCATCCCCGCTGTGACTGACTGATGGAGAGAAAAGCCCTCAGTCAAGATGGGAGGCAGGTCACCATCTCACCTTTAGCTGTGGCTTGGGCGAGGAGGGCGTCTTAGGGCTCCCGGCACCCCCATCTGAAGCTAAGAGGATGGGCGTAGGGCTAGCCCCAGCAGGAGGCTTGGGGGGCAGACGGCTGGGGCTGGTCTTTAAGCTGCTGGCAGAGACGCTGTGGCTGGTGTGTGGGGTGCTGGGCTGTGCCTCCCCGCTGAAGCTGGCCAGCTCGCTGGAGGAGGAGAAGGAGGAGTTGGTGGAGAGGCTGGCCGGGGCAGCAGGGCTTTCGCTGGAGGAGACGCTGGCCAGCGGAGTGTCAGTGTTAGAGGTCTTGGTGGCCGTTGGTGTGTGTACAGTGGGCTCAGAGGAGCTTTTGGGCACCGAGGCCTCATCGGTGTCACCCAGCACTTTGGCTGAACTCTCAGAGTTGATGCTCTCGAGGCTGAGGGCTGGAGATGGGGTGGAGGATGATGGCTCGGAGTGTGACAGCCTGGAGACGGGGTGGTGGACTGCAAAGCAAAGGGAGAGCTCAGGTAAGAACTGGGGGGGGAGCCAGGAGAGAAGGGGAGAGTAGTACATACTGGAGGCAGGGGCAAGTGCAAAAGGAACCAGTGTCTGTCTCTCTTCAGAGAAGACAGAAAGGACCATCCAGCACAAAGGTCTTGCCTTCAGATGCTATGCTCCAGTGGGTAGAGAGGACGCGGCTAGCTCAAGTCCCAGCCCAACCATCACTGCATAAAGGCCTGGCCTGTCAGGGTGATGCAGAGGTGCCTGGGAAGGGGGGAGCCTCCAAGGGGCCACATAGGGGTTGGAGAGGAGGATAAGGGAGCAGGGGGAAGCTCACCTAGTGGGGAAGCACTGGGGGCTCGCGGAGCGGGCCGCTTCTTTGCCTTTGGGCTGCTGGTGGGAGTGATGCCGTACCAGGGGTGCAGAGGCTTGGCAGCAGTCTCAACCTGCTCCTGCTCAGGCGTGCTCTTTTGGGTGGCAGCAATCTCCTCTTCTTCCTCGTCGTCCTCAAAGGGGTTGTATGGTTTGGACTCTGTGGCATCAGGCCTGCTCTCCTCGCTCCTGGCTTTCCCTGCCTCCTCCCCATCCTCCTCCTCTGAAGTCCTACTTGGAGTCTCGTGGCTGCTGCCCGGTGGAGGAGGGGGAGCTGGCTTCTTCTTGGGCTCTGCTTGTACTAAGGCCATCCACGGCGGGTCCTTGGCTCTCGCAGCAGCTCCAGCACTGGGAGAAAGAGGGATGAAGGTAGCAGGGAGCAGAGACAAGCTGGGACAGGAGGGGGACTTAGCCCTCAGGGGAAAGGATGGATGGAGCAGGATGTCTCCCATCCAGAAGCAGCTTGCTCATTCAAGGGCGGTCCCAGCCTTCCCCAGACACAAACGGTCTCGTTCTCTGCGGGCAAACCTACGGGCCTGAGGGAAGCACAGCCTGCCTGACTTGCTCACCAGGGCCAGCGTTTTGGTTTCTGAGTATTACAGCCTCCATTTGCTCAGCAGCGGAACAGGCTGAGCTTCATGGGCACAGCTGTTCTCCCGCCCCAACGTTGTTCCTACACCCAGCTCCGCTCCCTGGGCTGTGGATGGAGGAGGAGTCGAGATCAGATACCTGCCCTCTGTGATCGCACTCCCTACGTTTCACAGGGCTGTTTGTCACCTTATCATCTATCTCAGTGTCCCAGGGACCGACTCCTCTTTACTAGCTCCTGTGGCTGGAAGCACTGCTGCTCCTCTGGGGCACAGCCCACCGCAAGTCCACACCACGGCTCGGTGAACCACGGCTTATCAGAAAAGTGTCCATCACTTGCCACACTCACCTGCTCCTTGGCCGCTGCGAATGTGGAGTGCTTGTGCAACCCTGTCCCAAGAGCAGCCCAGAATGAACCAACACCAGCGGGCTCCTGGGTGACAGCCCAGGAGGTGTAAAGGTTGCAGCCAGGCACTCGCAATATCCCTGCACTGGATCTTTCCGGGGACAAACCCTCCGCAAGGCAAACAACGTGTCTCCTTCTCAGCACCCGCGAGCAGGGTCATTTCAGAAGGCACCTGGCAGTCTGCATGTGCCACAGAAACACCTTTCTGAAGCCCCCAAACTCTCTACAAACCCTAAGAGACAAAGACCCTGGGAGGTACGGACAAGCACCGTCAGCCTAAGGGTACTGGGCTGGCACCCGTTAGGTAAGGGAAGGGACCTGATCACAGCCTACATCCTCCTAAGAGCAGGGGTTGATGGAGGTGGGAGAGGAGACCACAGCTGAGCCGTCCCCACCGCCCCACCTTGCTATGGGGTTTGCAGGTGATCTGCGAATAGAAGGACGTACCGATCAGAGGAGCAGGGTCTCCCTCGGGGTTTTGGGACAGGGGGGCTGGGTTCAGGTGCCCTACCTAGAAAGACACAGGGTCAGACTGTCACAACACCAGAAGGACATGAAGAAAGAGGTTAAATCAACACGAGGCACCTCTCGCACATCTCCCCACAGGAAGCTGGCTATTCCCCCTCTCTGAAGACCTCATGGCGTTTCTCCCACAGTCGGTGCAGTCAGTCAATCCCAAACATCCCCTTTGCCTTTTCCTCCCCACCCCACCCTGGGAGCTGCACCCAGAAAACTGACATGCCCCTCTGTCCCCACACCTGCAGACTGCTCTAGCACCGCCACCTTCCCTCCGCATCGGAGCTCTGGAGAAATACAAGGGTGCAGGCAGGCGTGAAACCTGGCGCTGCTCTCCCTGCCATGGGGACGGCTGGCAATCGAGGGCTCGGTGCCAGAGCCCGAGGAAGAAGAAGAGCATCAGGCTGCAAAGAAGGAACAAAACTCATCCAACCTGCAGCCCAACACCTCAGCTGCTGAGGACGTGGAGGGTAACCCTGCCACCACTGTGCTCTCTTACCGTTCACCATGCCAGACCCACACTCGCTGCCCTCACCCTGGAGAGTGGACCTGGGACGGGGGACAGGGTGAGATATCGGAGGGGAGAGGGCTGATGCATCGGCAGCCTTCCTTGGGGCAGGGGTGGGCCGCGTGTCCCTGAGCTGTCCGTCCAGCGAGCAGGCTTTCTCCTGGGTGACCACTGTGGGCTTGCTAGGAAGAGGAGGTCTGGGGGGCGTTTGGGAGACGGGCGCCCCGCTGCCTGCGTGAGCAGGGGGCATGGCTGTGTCTGCTTTGCTGGGTGCACTGTCCTTCTCCGCTGGGCCAGCTAGTTCCTCTGCAGGCATCTGGGTCTCTGCCATGCTCTCCAGGGAGTCGCCGTCGTCCTTTCCCACCTCCACTCCTGCGAGGAGGGCATCCTCACCCACGCCGCCAGTCCCAGTTTCACTTCTTAGCTCTGCTGATGGTTGGGCTGGGCTGGGCCTCCTCTCTGTCTTCCCACTCATGGCCAATTTACCACGATGCTGCGTGCAGACGAAAGTCCCTGCCTCTGATCCAGGCTTGTACGACCCTGGGAGCAGTGTGCTGGAGCACTCCTTACACCTGCCAATGAGAAGAGAGAGCCCTGTGAGATGGAGGACACCATCCTGCCCTTCAGGGAAGGCAACACACCCAGGAGATCCTTGCAGGGCCATGGTGTTAGTTCCCACCCCGGCTACTAAATCCTAGTGTGGTCTTGGAGAAGTCATTTGGGAAAGGAGAGGAACAGCGAAATGTCACCATGCTGCTGTATGGACCCATGGGGGGTTCACAACTCATACACTGCTCCCGTTTGGGTTCCTCCTTCAACTAGGAAAAGATTTAATAGATGTGGAAGGGCAACAGTTGGTACTGGGACACTGCATGGTTGTCAGACCTGGAAAAGTAGAAACCCACAGTTTTCCTGGAAAAGATGCAGCTGGTGGGGGACAGGAGAAGGTGCTACAAGAGAACAGGCGGCCCTGGGAGGGGGAGAGATTTCACAGACATGAAACTGGGAGTACCAGCTGGAACTAGGGAGCGCTGGTTCAGAACTGGCACAGGGAGGCTATGGGATGCCTTGCAGGGACCTAGGCCCAGGTGGGTTAAAGAACCATCAGGCACATTTGCGTGTGTGTGGAAAAATAAAACAAAGCCACACAAACTCTGAGCATTAAATAAAATGATGCCACTTCCAACTCAGGAAACGGCTACACTGGAGGCTTGAAGAGCAGCCAGGAGAAGCAGAGTAGAAGCCTCGCCTGGTCTCACACTCACCCTCACTGGTGCTGACCATGGCCCCCCCAGGGTCACAGCGTTTGGCTGGAAGGACGAGGGACCGATGCAGCAGGGCTGTTCTTACGCTCTGCTTTGCCTGTTGAAGCTGAGAGCTTCCCCGCCCTCCGCTGTCTGCCACATCTCCTTGCCACTCTTTCCCCACCGAGCTTTTGAATCCTCCCTAAAGCAGCCCTGCAGGCGCAAGCCTGACGCGCAGCACTAGCGACCAAGTCAGCCCTTTTCCAGCCGGGGAGGGCGGCGGATAGCATACATGAAAGAGAGTCGAAGGCATGGGGCTGATCCAGCACTCCTATGAAAACCAAGCTTGTTCCTTCTTGTCTGAATACCTGGCGCTCGCAGCAGCTGCCTGCCCTACGCTGCAAGCAGATAATTTTGGTGAGGAATTCTGCTCTGGGTGTCCAGCAGCCTGGGATTTCCTTTCAAGTTTAGCGCAGAAGCGTGAGGACACAGGGGGTCTACAGAGAAGGCATATGATGAAATGAAGAGGTACCGAGTTTGGACAAGGGGAGAAAGGGGTTTGTTTTGGTTTTATCTCCGTCAACCTACAGAACACACTGCCACAGGACATTCCTGACCTACCAGCAGGGAGATGGGGGATGGAAGGTGGAGGCGGTGGAAGACAAGGAAAGCAAAAGGAGGCAAAACCCTTGGGATAACATTACAGGGATCTCACTGCTCGGTCTGAAGGGCCACGAGCTGTGCCAAGGCAGACACAGCACCTCTCCCATTCCTGGCCCACAAGCAACGCTGCACCTGCACCCCGAAGCTCCTGCTTTTGCCCCAGCTGCAGATGGGGAGCTTGATGGGTCCCAGCTCAGCTCTCCTCCTGCAACGTCATTTCTATGACACATCCCTATCTGGCTCCAGCAGGAACTGTTTATACAGGTGAACGAAGCCTCCCCTATCTTCCCACTGGCTCAGTATTTGTGTTCACAGATGCCAGCTGCCCACTTGCCAGCTTTTGTTCTGTGGCCCACGGGAGAGATCTCATCCCTTCATCATCAGAGCAGGGAATGCAAAGTGAAATCACTTCACAGGCGCTGCAGGTAAGAACCTGCACCCAGGGAGTTAACCACAGAGCTGCTGACGTCTCATCCCTCAGTTTGGTAACCATCTGCAGCTCTGCACATGCTCTCCTGAGAGCTCGGCACCACCCCAGGCAGCATGGGAGCCTGTATATCCAGTTGAGGATGTGGAATGTAGGTGGAAGGAGGGCTGTAGGATGATGTCCTCGCTTAGACCTCATTGGAAGGTTGGGGGTGGGTCTGGGTAGGCAGGTGGTAAAGAGGCAGAGCATCCCGGTTTATGGAGGTGGGAGAAGCACAAGGGGCTGGGATCCTGAGTGAGCGAAATGGGAAAACACAGGAGAGCAGGGCAGGCAGACGGACCTCTTCAGCATCATTTCGGACACTGTTGTTGATGCTCCAGGTTGCCCAAGGACACAGACAGACAAAGTTGGGGTGCAGCTGGCCACACACCTCCACATTTGCCAAGGAGAGCAGCTGCCCCACCCGGCCTGGCCACGACATACCTAAAGCACTGGCGGTGGTAGAGCTTGCCCTCAGCCAGGTAGCGCTGGACCAGATGGACGTGCTGCTGGCAGGCTGCGCAGGTACTGCTGAGCGTGGTGCGCTGGGACCGCTCTGACAGGTCTGAGGGGGCATCGTCCTGAGACACAACGCACAGGGAGCTCAGGATGGGGGCCGTGAGCTGCTCCCCAGCCCAGGGCTCCTCCAGAGCAACTGCTCCCTGTGCAAGACCCATCACCGAGTGGTTGTGGCACAGCTCAGGGGCTGACCACGCACAGAACAGCTGCCCCTGCGCCCAGGCACAGGCAGGCTGCCTCTTCCCAAATTAGAAGGGGCCACTCCAAAAGGTGCCTTGCCCCTAGCTGGGGCTGAAGGGCTGTGGAAGGGACTAATCTAAACCCCAGGAAGCAGGGAGGACCTGAAAGAGGAACAAAATCCCCTGTCTTTGGAAAATAAGCCATCTCAGACATCTGCTAAAAGCTGAAATAAAGGGCCAAGAAAGAAAAAGGCATCTTTTCTGCTCTTTTAATCCCACACTCCTGCTCTTCCCTCATCTACAGGATTATCCTCCCAGAGGAAGGAGCGTGTTTGCGCCCTGGGTGACTCAAGGAACCATCCGTCACCAATCCACCCAAACTCTTGCCTGCCATGGACAAATTTCAGTCCACGGACTCCTAGAAAGAAATCACTCTCTCAGCTGGGTCCCTCAAGGCACCAAAATCCCAAACACCCCTCCCACCCCAAAACACACAAGTAGCCCCCTGCAAAGATCCATCCCGCTGTGAGGGGCTCTCTCCCATCTCCTCGCCCACAGCATAGGGAGCACCACTGCCTCATGCTGGCTTTGAATCAAGAAATTAGGTACCTGTGGTGCTGGGGGGCTCTCGACCGCAGCCACGGGTTTCTTGTGGGACAGCAGAGGAGGCGAGGAGACAGCAGCTGGGCGCTTCATAGGCGGAGGGACTCTGGCTGGAGGCAGAAGGCAAGGAGGATCAGGCACCGAGGAGCGGTGACTCACACCACCCATGTGGGGGAAGGGGAGGGGAAAAAAAAATACAGAATCATCCAGCCTTGTGACATAGGACGGGACTTGCCGCTCCCAACACTCCGGTGCCTATTTTAGGTGGAAGAGACAAACACAATCTAATAATGGGTCGGCTGCAAGGCTGCCAGAGAGCCTGGCCCTGCTGTGGATCCCCTTCTGTGGCCCAAAGACATTGGTCTCTCACTGTGATTTGATTTACTCGTCAAATGCTGCTTGGCTTTCTTGTAACCAAGTCCCTAAGTGATGCTCAAAGCCCAGAGCACCCCGGGTAGCTGCTGATGCATTGTCGTGACCCACTGGGCCGCAGGGCTTCCAGGCTGTCAGCAGGCCTGTGAAGCACCCCTTGGCCGTCAGGGCTGACACTCACACCAGTCCCCGGTGGGAGCTCTCAGCTGGGAGGCCAGCATCACTGGAGAAGTATACGCATGTGGAAGAGATTTATCTGACGTTGTGGCTAGAGAGCGGAATGGAGGAGACCTGGAGACCTGGTCTCCACCCAGGAGGGATGCACTGGAAGAGCTGTCTCAGAGCAACGCTCAGCTCGAGTTGCAGTTGAGACAGATGAACTGATTTGAGACGCTCCACCCTGGCTCCTCTCCTTGCGTCCTCCAGTCACTTTACACTTACTGATGTGATAAAAACTAGCTGCAGTAGGCAGGCTGCCTATCTAGCTTGCTCCCTTTTTAGTGGGTTAAAGCAGATCACAAAGGGGTCTGATGAGCACCAGGGGTGGTGGCCTAACCCACGCAGCAGGAACGCAGCGCAGAGGGAGGAGAAACAAGGCATTCCTCTCTCCACAGCCTCAGCGGTTAAATCACTCCTCACCTCTTGTAAAACCTCACCCTATTCCACTCCCTGTTGCAGGCCTTCCTCACTGGCCCCAGCAAGATCCAAGAGAGACAGGTACTACCGACTCCTCTCCCCCTCCCCACAAACACACACGGCTCCCATTTGCCATAGGAAGGAGTTAGCACAAGGTAACATTGGGTTTCCTGCACTCAAGCGGGGGCAAACTGGAAGCGAGAGGGGACACTCACCTTGGCTGGGGTTGTTGAAATGGTTGTAATACTGAGACACATAAGTCATGATGCTGAGGCAGTCAGGGACTTTCATGGAGACCATGTCATTGGGATCTAAGAGGGCCGGGATGCCCAGCTCCCGCTCTGCCAGTTCAAAGGCCTACAGGAACAGCAGAGAGGCGTGTTAAGGATTGAAAACTGATGCTCTCTGAAAAACAACACAGAAATCAAGTTGGAAGGACCTCGGGGAAGGTTAACTAGTAAGCCCATGGCATCCCTGATGGACAGAGGCTCCCAGACAGGCCACTTGACTGGAAAGGAGGCATCAGAAGCAAAGGAACAAGTTGCTGCAGCTGCCTTTTCCACCAAGTCATTTCAGCTGCCTGTGCCCCTGCAACTCCCACCGGAAGGGGGTTGGCATTTGGCTGCTGCACTGGGACAGGGAAGGTACCTCTCAGGATGTCTCAGATTTCACTGGAAAAAAAAATTCCAGTGTGTTTTCAAGTCATGAAATGGGCACAGCACCAGTGCCCTCGTGCAAGAGCCCAGCAGAGCCTTGGCTGGCACCCCGAAGGGCCCAAGGCTGGCAGATACTCCCAGCGACACAGCTAAACACCAGCTCTACTGAGGAGCATCTCTGGCCACCCCAAACGCTCACCCCACGGAAACACCAACTCTACCCATCCTTTCACGCTCTGGGGTGCCACATCTTCCCCTCCCACACTTAATACAGCCATCCTGGCTCAACAGTCAGCACCCTGCCACGCACAAGCCACTTCAGTATTTTTCTGTGTCTCAGCAAGCAGAAATGACAAGGACGTTGTGACAAGAAGCACACAGCTCCCACAACTGCATACACAGCTACTTGAAAGGAAGGAGTGAAGGAGGAAGATCGCTGTTTGAGAGCTTCCCCCTTAGCGGTGTATGTGGATTACTGGCTATACGCTGGCCATCCCACTGTTGTGGCAAGGGCAGCGTACCCACATGGATCTCCAGAGGAGGGGGCATGTGAGAATACAGCAGGGAACGACAAGAAAGGGGGTCAGGATGGGGTGAGAGTGGTGTGGGGACTGAATGGTGAGGTACCAGGTGCAGGGTGTGGGTAAAGGTGCCTGGTCTCTGGGGGACAAGATGCTGTGCAGGGTGCAGAATCTAAAGAAAAGGAACGGCAAAATAAATGAAAAAGGGTATTTGCAGTAACTGGGGGTGTAAAATGCTCCCTGTGGACACCCAGCTCTGCTCAGCATGGCTTTAAGCTAGTTCTCTGCACTGAACCTTGCTGAACACAAGGCTGCAAGCAGCGGGGAGCAAGAAGGACAAGAAACCCGTCACGTGGCTTTTGAATGGGAAAAGATAGCTGCTCACAGCTGAAAGGGGCCAACTGATCTAGGAAAGGGCATGGCCAGGACCCAACTGGAGAGCCCTAATCCTGAAAACTCAAATGACCTAGCTCAACTTGTCTTTGGAAGGTGACGGCCCATGTCTCCCGTGGCATGGAACAGGTTGCCCAGAGAAGCTGTGGAGGTCCCATCCCTGGCAGTGTTCAAGGCCAGGCTGGATGGGGCTTTGGGCAGCCTGGGTTAGTGGAGGGTGTCCCTGCCCATGGCAGGGGGTGGAACTGAGGGATCTTTGAGGTGCCTTCCAACCCAAACCGTCCTGTGATTCTATGATTCTCACGTCCCTTCTTCCTTCTGTGTACTGCATACTGGGGACTTACCAAGCGGTTATTCTCATAGACATCATCCTTGGAGAGAGAATCAAAGTCTCTGAAATGAGAAAGCACAAAAAACCCCACATGAGGTGGAGAGGAAAAGTGCCCCAATGCCACCACACGCAGGTTCTCAGACAGCCAACCTTAGAACAACTCAACAAGTAAGAGTCTAGATAAACAAAACCTTGGCAAAGCAGATTTCAGGTTGTAAAGGGACAAAGGAACCAAAGGGAAATTGTGATTAAAAAAAGAAACCAAATCCCAAATGGGTGGTGACCAGGAAATTGTCATTTTTGTCTCTCATTAGTCGCTGCTTCTGCCCTTGCAATTGAATTCTGCAGAAACACCAGGGCCACGTTCCAACTAGCACCACGTGCTGATGGGTGCACGACATCTCCCCGAACTTGCCCCTCCAAGGCCACCGGCAGAACAGTGGGAGGAGGATGGGGAAGCAGGTTCCCCCACCTCTAGAGAGCCATCTGCACTAGATCTCTCCTTCCTATGAGAGTTCTTAGACAAACCTCTCTGCACCACCTTAAGGCTTCTGAGGTCACCCCAGGATTTGGGGTGACAGAGAAGGTTTTAAACTGCACTTCTGTCCTCACTTGCCACCCAACACTCCCAGTGCTCAGCAAACCATCTTCAGCTGCAGCCTTTACAGCGAGGCAGCTTGCTGAATGCAAGGTGCTCAGGGCACAGAGGACCCCCAGCAGTTCCCAACCCCGGCACATCGTGGCATTTTCACTCATTCCCCTAGATCCCTTTGGGGGATTGAATCAGCCGCTCCGCAGGGACTGACTAGCTGCCCTCATCAGAGGAGCAGAGGGTTAAAATGGTCTGCAGGTTTTCAACAGAGGGGGAGAAGTACAGGAAGGAGTTAGTTAACACCTTTTGCATGTGCGTGTGGGTATAATGTGTGAAAACAGCATCATGTTAAATGGATTACAGCCTCTTCCTGCCAGGGATCTCGGCTTTGTTACCAAAAACCCCTCAGGCAGCATCAGGTGTGCCTGTGACCTGGATACACAGAGGAGGACACAGCCCACAGAGGTTTAGGGTCAGGTGAAGCCACCCCAACGGCCCAGAGAGAGATGCCAAAGCTTGGGAGACCGACCCAGACAGGCAATTCAGATTAAAGGGGGGAGCATGTCCCCCACCCCAAAGGAACTGTGCAGGAATCGGGCGAGACGGCGAATCCTCAGCAGTGTGCCTGCAGAGAGGGGCTGCGGGAGCCTCCCTTCCTCCACCCCCCTTTGGGTTTTATTGCCTTTTCCTGTAACACCGACCCAACCCACCCGGGCGCCGCACCGCAGGGCAACCGGCCCCTTCTTGAAGCCCCTCGCGCGCTTTTCCCAGTGCTGCAGAGGAAGTCCGTGATGAGCTCAGGAAAATTTTCTCAGCTGCCTGCACCACCATAAAACGACACTTCCTCCGTTCAAAAGCAAGAGGCTGCCGGTGCCGTTTCCTCCCAGACAAATGAAACTGCAGTCGCTCGCTGCCGCGGGAGCCAATGTGGCAGACACGCAGAAGACGGACCAGACGCCCAGCTCCGCGGTAAGCTCCTTTCTGAAAGCTCAAGCAAATACGTGCACAGAGCTCAGCCTCTTCAAATGCCGCAACTTTTCCTTCTCCACACGCTGGTGAGAAAAGGCTTCAGCTGCAGCCTTCTTCACTTTGACGCAAGAACTAGTGCCTTTTTTGTATTTATGACTAGCTTCCACTGAGGGATGTTTCTTCACTAAGTCTTTTTTGGGGTTTGGTTTGTTGTTTTTTTTGCCTAGAGAACTCTTTTAATCTTGCTGATTTTTTTTATTTTTTTTTTCCCTTTTAAAGAAAATACCAGCTTGGAAACACAGGAGAAGTGATGACAGCAAAGTTGATATATCAACTACCCTCTAAACATTCACGGCCTTCATTTTGAATGCCCTTACTTTCAGGATATAGGAGTGGTGCAGCTGGAAGCTCAAAGACTCCTTGGTGGCCTGGGCTGGGAGGGTACTTTTTGACAGACAAAACATCATGTCCATTCCACTCTGCCCCAGCAAACTAAAGCCATTTTAGTAAACCAAGGCAAATCTGCCAGGGAAAGCAGATGCCAGCAGAGAGGACACGAAGCTCAAGAGGTAACAGCGGGGCTACCAAGCAAGAAGGGAATAGATTTTTGCCATGAACACAGGATTGCAGACTCTCAGCTTTTACCCAAGATACCGAAGTCCATCGGTATGATGCCGCAGGGATCGCAGTTTATTCAATCCCTCGCTGCTGCATTTTCCAGCTCCCTCTCCGAACAAGCCAAGAGGACCGCACTGATCTCCCATCACTCCCAACACGATCACTCCTACATGCCGCTCTGTTGCGTGGCATCCCTGCAGCTCTGGGCACGTTCCCTGCTCCAACATGCAAGGACCACGGCCTCTTAGGCATGGGGGAAGGTCACCCCATACATACCCCTTTCCTCTCTGTAAACTGCCTCCTCTGCAAAAAGACCAGAACTTGCCAACCCGCAGCTCCACGACATCTGGCTGCGTGTCATGTTATTTCCCTGCCCTGATCTCGGCAGCCTTTCATCCAGGCTCCTCTCCTGACAGCACCCAGGCCAAGGGATCGGATGGAAGAATAGGCAGACTCTGGCTATCCCAGTTGAACAACTGTCTTGACTCAGCAAACCCCAGTGTCGTAGTATATCCTGGAGGAATATTTCCATGCAAATAACATCCCAAGCGCTTACCTAATTAGATACATACAGAGCCACTAAGCACGCTGGGGTTTAGGGCAGCTGCCAGGGAGCACAGCAGACCCAGGGAAGGGGGAAGGGTGCGCCGTACAGCTAAAACCAGAGCAAATTCCTGGATTCCTCAAATATAAATCATGAGCACTTTAATGGCAGTGCCGCACAATAAGCCCTTCAGCTTTCCAGGTCTTGTCAGGGAAACGCAGGCAGTACATGAGGAGGAACAAATGCGATTTGTGATCCTGTCTGTAACCGAACCCACAGCTCTAGGGACACAAAACAGCGTTTCTAACACACGGCTTTCATCTCCTGTTTTCCTCAAGCCTCCATCTCTCTCAGCACTCGAAAAGCATGTGCCATGCTCTCTCATTCTTCCCACCCCCCAATGCCAAGAACCTCCCCTGAACTCCGGGGAGGTTGCACGGCTTGGGACGCTGAAAGATGCTTTTTGCTTCACTAAGCTGCGGCAAATGCCTTGTAAACACTAATTTCGTGCTTTAGATTTCTAAAGCACTGAGCAAACAAACTCATTAATCCCCACAGGCCACTGTCAAGTTGGCCTGGATGCTTCCAGCTTAACTGACAAGGGAAAAGAAGAGATTAAATGTCTCGCCTCGAGATCACACAGCCAGCAGCGCAGTCACAGGCTAAATCCAAGTTTCCCTGTTTCCTGATTGGGAGAGGCAGGCAGTGAAACCAAGCGGGGTGTCTGCAGTAGTGGAGCTAGAGTCAGGGACTTTCAGCTTCGTGGTTCAGCACACAGGTCCCACAGGTATGCGCCTCATCCAGAGTGGTCAGTTCAAGAGGTCTTTATTCAGATTCAGTAGACACTTCCAGTCTATTTTTATATAAAAAAAACCCAAACAAAAAACAAACCAAAAAAACCCTCCAGCGTTTCCAAAATCTCTGCAGGAGCTGCTCCAACGCTGTCCAGGGGAGCACCCCTTTGACGTCACCTGTCTTATCCCAAGGCGAAATCAGGGGTCATGCAGAAAACTGTCCTCAGCTTCTCCTACACACACGGCCTTTCACAACAGCCTCTTCCCCAGCGTGTCACCTACCCGCGCAGCAGCGCAACAGGGGGGCATCTGAGCAGGGTCAGACTACTGGGACAGACCCAACAGCCACCAGCGCCGCAAAAGCAAGCCCTGAGGGTCAGGGTGCCAGAGCAGCAGTGCCACACAGGCAGAGAAGAGAGCTCCAGCTCAACCCTTGTATGGATGTGCTCATTCCTCTCCTCTGCGACCCAAGGGGACGCCAGCAGGAAGCGGGGAAGCAGCTGAGCACAGAGGAACTCCAGCCTTCGGGGAGCAGCACAGCTGTCTCATGCGGGCCAGGAGAGCCCCACACAAAGGAAGACCATGCAAGGTCGGAAACGTACTCGCAGATCCCTGCCAAGTCCTGTTACCAGACTGACTGAAAGCACTTCAGAAGAAAAGAAGGGCAACCACTTTTCCTCTGCTGTCAGATTTACTGCCTCTGATCCAATGTTCCCACTTCCAAATCGGGACAGGCTGAAGAAGCTGGAATCAGATGAAGTGATGCTACTCGTCTGACCACCCTCTGAAAATCCTTCTACAACGTGCCATGTCCTTGTAAGGCCCTGGGCTTTGTCTCCACGACACAGCTTGTGCAGAGGACCTGTGAAGCATTTAGTCAGGACATCTGCCAGGAGCAGACTTAAGCCCACTGACAACTTAAGAACAACGGCTGCTGCTTAATGGGATGGTAAATATGGTTAATGGGAAAGCATCAGGTGGTTTTAGTGGTGTTTATCATAAGCTTTTGCTGGACCTCTGCTTTTCAGTTCCCAGTTACTGTGCCACTTACAAAAAAAACCAACATCAGAAACACAGTAACTGCAAGCGTTCCTGGCTTAATCTGCCTCTTCCCCTCCAGCAGCCTTGCAACTGGGAGTGTTTTTGGAGACTCTACCCTAGCTGGTCAGAGCTACCCCGGAGCTGCTGGGACACAAGACCGTGCAGCTCCCTCAAGACCCAGAGCGATGCAAAGCCACCGCATGTTTCAGCTCTCGGTGGTTCCTGCACGCCACATTGAGGGCTTTGTGGCAACCACCTGAAATGCAGCGGGCAGCAGTTCTGTTTCTAGCCTACCTCTTCAGCTTCTGCTTGTAGGAACTCAGGCCTGTTTTGCCCTCTCATGGACACCGCAGGCTCCACAGTGGAATCACTGTCAAACCTCTGCCTGCTAGAGGTTGCCTTTGTGACAAAAGACGGTTGCGGAGCCAACTCAGAAAAGCGGATTTAGTCAATTCAGGAAACCTCAGAAGAAGAACCACCAGTCCTGGAGCAGAACGTGACCGGGGACGCACCACTGGGCTCTGCTGACGGGCGAGAAGCATGTGCATGCCAGAGGCACGGCAAGGTGGGGCAGTGCCTACCTGCATTGCGAGGGCTACTCAAGATTAGAGCAGACGGGAGGCGTATTCCCAGCAGTGCTGGGGCACGCAGGGGTACCGTGGCAGGTCGGGGCAGATTCCTTCCAGCAGCTCAGCCAGTTTCTCCTGCCTGACACCATGCCCCCCAGCAATCCCAAACTCACTGGCTACCTCTTTAAACTCACATTCCCCCTCAGAGCCACCCTTTGAACGGGAGGTAGGCAGAGGAAACTCAACTCCAAGCCATCTACTAGGTGAGGCCAGCAGGGCTCAATATCCCTGCTGGAATACGCTACCTCCTGCTTTCCCTGTGGCACCCGCAGAAAACAAGCCAGAAGCACGCTCTCCTCTACCTTAAACCACACGCCTCCTGCTAGCCCTGACCTCGATGGGTCTGCAAGCCCAGGCCAGACGGCCTCCCGCGGTAACGCAGCCCCCTCCCACCCCACACCCACCTACTCCGGGAAGCCAGGGAGCCACTGCTGTGCTCTGCCCGAGCCCCCACGGCCACCAGCCGGCCCGGAGCCACCCCCTA
>VWZZ01002042.1:507963-521241 GCA_013399095.1 Psophia crepitans | reverse complement strand
CCCCCCGTGGTTCTCCCCAGCTCGGGCAGGCTGAGTTCTCGGAGAAAAGCCCTGAAGCAAAGTTGCGGCCTTTTTCCCCCTCAGGGAGGGGAGAACTGCAAGCAGGAACTGAAAACGCTTGGGGCTGAACTCGGGTCTAACTTCAGCTAGAGCGAAAACACACCGGGCAGCCTCACTGCTGGGGCCTGCTCAGGTAGAAGCAGTTCTGGGGCATAAGCTGTGGCCGCAGAGGACAGGGAAGCATCGGAGAGCGCGGGTGTGGGGGGCTCCTGGGGGGGGCTGTGAAGGTGTGCGGACGGCTGGGGTCGCAGGCAGCGCTCCACAGGAAGGCCGGGAAGCAGCGGAGGAAGGGCGCGAAACAATCTCAGGAACCCACGACACCGCGATGAATTGTCACGAGAGCTGCCTTGCGTGCTTCGCGTGACGGCCTGACGCGGCCATGGAGAAAGCACGCTATTAAACGTCAGTTGATTTTGCTAAGCATTTTTTTCGTTTCCAGTTAGGCGAAGGGGAGGGCAATAGCTACCTCTGTGCAAGACCAATCCATCGCGCAGAGGTTGAGCTTACTGCTGGCAGTCCCACATCAATAGCCCTCTCTCCTTTTTTTTTATGGGCTCTATATTCTTTTCTCCAGTCAGGTCTCATGCTTAGCACCCTCCTTCCTCTATTCTACTGTTTCATTCTATCACTCCATGGCCCCAGAGCTGTAACAAGTGACAAATAAACTCTCTCTGAATACCTTGTGTAGCCTTCCCCCCGAGCCGTGGAATAAATCACTGGAAAAGCTCCTATGCAGAGACAAAGGAAGTTATGTATTGTCTTGGTTGACTGAGCTGGCAGCTCAGCATCCCCCAGACCCACCTGACAGCACCTTCCAGATGTATCCTAAGGGAGAGCACGATGATGGATGTTTTCTTAAGTCTTTTCCAGGGCCCATAATCACACTTGCTCCCTTCACAACTGCAGGTCAAGAGATACAGAGCAGATAACCCCATGCTGTGGTTTCCTCTGAGAAAACCATTTTGACCAGAACCTCCAGTAACACTTCCACGAACCAGCCTCTGCTGCAGCAGGCCAGGCTCGAGCCCCGACCAACCCACCCCGTCTCCCTGCAGAGCCTTTCCAGCAGCAGCAGTGGGGCTCTCTCTGTTGATGCTGAGCGCCCTGCATTCCTCCGGCTTCAAGCAGTGCCAGGCACCGCGACTCGCTGAGCCCATCTTTCCGCCCCGTTAGAGAGCTGCAAGCTCTTCCTGGCTTCGTTCCACCAAGTGCCAGGCCCGCTCAGTCAACCTCCAGCAGTCCCTCAGACAAGGCGTGGAGCCAGGCAGGCCGGCAGATGGGCTCTGTGCAGCCTTGGGAAGCCGCTCTGGCAGACACAAACACAAGCAGCAGCGTATTCAGATACCCGAGAACAGCCTGTAACAGCTGGAGTGTTTAAGATCATACATATATATATATATATATAGTAAAAGTCTAATTCCAACATGCCAATCACTGATCTAAAACAGACCAAACCCCAGCAACACATTGGATTCCTTTGCTATGCTATGAACTAGAACTGATGACGGAGTTACTGCCCTGCCAGAGGGTCTCCTGTTGTAGATCACAGCTATCTTAGCACATGGTTTTAAGCTGAAGGAGGGTAGATTTGGATTAGATGTTAGGAAGAAATCCTTCCCTGTGAGGGTGGTGAGGCACTGGCACAGGTTGCCCAGAGAAGCTGTGGAGGCCCCATCCCTGGCAGTGTTCAAGGCCAGGCTGGATGGGGCTTTGGGCAGCCTGGGCTAGTGGAGGGTGTCCCTGCGCATGGCAGGGGGTTGGAACTAGATGGGCTTTGAGGTCCCTTCCAACCCAAAGCATTCTGTGGTTCTATGACTCGATGTCCTGGGAAAGATTTAGGCTTTGGATAACAAAGGAGGAGGAGAGTTGCTGGCGACAGCTATGCTCACTGTGCTGCTGTTGGTAAACATACACAAGCAAAAGTGCCAGCCCTAAAAATGAAAAGTAGCAGATTCTCTTGGTACAAACCCAGCTCCTGTGGGCTGCTGCAATGCAGTGGCATCTTAGTCCTTTCATTTCTTAATGATACGACTGCCTCAAACCCTTCAGAACTGCAGGGCCTAAGTTCTTAGCATGCAAAACACTAACAGCAGCAGCTGGAAGGCCAAGAGGAGCTGCCCATTTAATCTCACTCTGCGCTGCCTGTACCCTGCCTGCCCCAGTTACACAACTTTCTGATGGGAAACACCATTTACTCTTGAGCAGTACCTAGGACACTAAAAACTTGACCCTCATTCAAACACGGTATACAACCTAACAAAGGCTAATCATTCCTGACTTCTAAACAGAATCACATACAAAGCAAAGCCGGACTGTCGGGACCCCTCTCTGAGTGGAAAGGAATGAGGGAGAGGTACATAATAGAGGCAGATGGTATCTGTGAGGCATGCTTTGCCTAGCTTTCCTATTACACATGCAGGTTTTTCTCTTGCACCTGTTTCTACCAGTCAAACACCAAACTATTTAAAGACAGCAAAAGGCGAAGGGAGGGAAGGTGTGGAGGGCAGACGAGATGCGATTCATTCTTTGCATTCCTCTTCCCCAGTATTTACAGGCCCTTGTAAAGGGCTAGTTTTCAACTGCTTTTTCTCTTCCGAGGCACTGCAAGTTTGCCTTGAAGAATCCAAAGTGGCTAGAGAGCTGGGAAAATTAGCATTTAAACGGGTTTTAATAAATGAAACACCCTCAGGGAGTTTTCTGGAGAAAACTCCATTAAATTAAGGGCCAGGACTTAGGCATCACTTGTGCTGAAATAAAACACAGCCTCCAGCAAGGACATCTCATCAGATGACCAAAGTTAATATTGGTTGAATGTTTACGAAAATCCTGCCCCTTCCTTTAAAAACCTGTCAATCCACTTTGGAGCATTTCTACTTCACAGCAACTAAAAGACAAGAGCGGTGGGAGGGCAAAAATGCAACCTCCTAAGAGAGCAACTACGAATCAGGTTTATTCAACATGTGGGGCATGAGGTAAAAGGAATATTAGCTTGCACCTTTTTCCATATCCTGTGGAAACACTGTGGAACACCTGATTTTCTCCCTGTTCAATAGTTCTGCAGCCTTCCCTGTTGACTGCGCAGAGTGCGTTTACAGAGCATGAAAAGGTCTGCTCCCCACTGTCACCTGCCCAGAAACAGCATGGCCCAGAAAGCACAAAGCAACAGCAGCTGCCCAAGTCCCCAGATGCAATTATATTCTTCCACAGAGGAAAAATGAGTCAGTACATCAGATACTGCATGCTGACCAGGAAAATTCCACTAATTTATTAGACATTTTGTCCTGCATAGGATAGTTGGAGCCAAATGAGTCTGCTTATTTAAGTACAAAAAACCTCCAGAGCCGCAGGAGTTTCCAGAAGTGCCAGAACCCTGAGCTCTCCTCCCTCACCACAAAGAAAATAATCTCTCCCACCCACTTCTCTGCTTAGGCTGTTCACAGCATCCACAGAAGTTTTAGGGTCTCTGGCCCATCTTCTTCAGTGTTCGATTCAGCTGGAATTAGAGAAAGCAAAGGTCAGAAAAAGACATAATGACTGACATACACTACCGTTCCCCTCAGCAGCCTTTACCCAATGCCTCTACTCCTTCCTCTTCAACTCTCAGACAAAAAGCTCTTGCGTAAGTGCAGGCAGTACACGACATCGAAGGGGAACTAGTAAAACTCCCTCTTTCTGTCCAAGACAGCAGAGGAAGATGTGGGAAGAAGAGAAGATGCAAATTTCTAGCAGCGGTATCACAGCCCTGTGTTGCTCAAGTCCCCACATCTCAGGATTTTGCTGCCTATGTTTCCCGACAGAGGCTGCTGCGCACTGGAAAGTGGAGCAGTGACAGAACGTCACCTCCTGTCCGTGCACAACACTCGAGTTACCTGTGCTCCACAAATCTTTGAGGCCACTTTCTAGAGCTGTAGTTATGAGGGTAGAGGTATGATTTTGATTGTTACTGGCCAGAACACCACAATTGTCTAAGGACAATGGAGTCAGTGCCCTTGGACAGTAAACCCCTCCTCCTTTTCCACTGTTGCTCAAATGAGCACTTCTAACACAAAAACAAACCATTCTTCAAAGGCCAGCAGCTGCCGCTTAAACCACCTGCCTTTGCCCAGTGCCTTGCAGAGCTGGGGCTCACGCCAGCAAGGCATCGCACAGCTGTCTTGCACAAACGTGGCTCCTCCAGGGCCTGCACAGCCCAGTGCTTGCCCCACTTTTCCTGTGGAGCTACACAGCTCTCCTGCCCGGGCCTCACCTCCTCAAATTTGTGGATCTGGCGGATGAAGAAGTCCCCATAGCGTCGAGCAACCTTTGTGTCTGCGATATGGATCATGTCCTGGGGAGGGAACAACATGAGATCAGGAAAAGGACTGTGCAAGCAGGGAGACAGCAAGCACTGCCAAACGTGGGGAGCAACCACAGGGGCTTCACTCCAGCCCTGGTTCAGCATCACACATACCTGACCTGTGTTAGTCTCACAGCAACCGTTCATTTTCTGTGGGCTGCCTTCCCTATACCTTTGCCTGGGATGGGTCCCAAATTCACATTGTATTCACTTCCCACATTCTTATGCGCTCTGCTGATTTTTGTCTCTCCTTGCAGCAGTTTGACAGCCCCAACCCCGACTCATGCTCTGCTTCCCTCTACCAGCAGCTAAGGGTTGTGCTATCTACCAGGAGAGCAAGGCTGAAACATAGCACGAGACCTTGCAGGATGAGGTCTGCCCTAAGGAACAAGAACAAGGGGCACCCTGTTCTCCTTCCTAGCAAGAAACCTAATGGTTACTGCTATCTCCTTTGAAAATAAAGCCCTAAAAGACTCTTTGCTGTGCCTCCTGCTGCCCGGAGCTTCAAGGGCCAAACGGTGACAGGACCATACCTTGTGTTTCAATTCCTCCTAGAGCAAACAGAGCTAAGTGCTGCTCCAGTGAAAAATGGACCTGTAACACGACCAAGCAAGATCCCTGCTTTGTCAACCGAACGAGAGCTGTGAGGGAGACCTAAAAAGCTGGCAATCCCACCTGACACGATGACAGCACTATCTGTTACCCATCTGCCACCTCCAAAGAACACTGACGGACAAACAGTTCCCTCTGTCCTGGGGAAGACATTTAGGACCTTTGTTTTCTGGGTACAATAACTGCCAAAGCTGCCTGTGACACCCCATCACTGTTTATCCATTGACAGTCCTACTAAGCAGGGCTATGACTTCACTGTGGGCAGCCAAACCCTTCACACGGCATAGAAGGAAGGGATGTTTCCCACATACTGGAGCAAAACTAGGCATTGCCACTTCCAGAATTTCCTGGATGAAGGAATTTCCTAGACGGCAAGGGGCAGATACCAACCTTGTCAATATAGAAGTCAACCTCAGAGGCTGACTGGAACTCCCCATCCAGGGCAGATATGCCACTGGTCCATACCAGGTTCTTCATCTTGTGCTTGAAGACGAGCAACTGGATACGGAACTCCTGCTCTGTGAGGTCTAAGAAGCCAGCCAGCTTCGCCACGGGCATGGTGGTATAGAGCTTGAGGAAGCTACGGATGGTGGAGAGCTGGGCCTGCTGCTGAACTTCATCGGCAAAGACCTTGAGCTGCTGCAGGAAGGGCTCCTTGTGGTAGTTGGGGTGCACATTGTCGTAATTGGGTACCACAGGGGAGAGGAACTTTGGGCAAGCGTAACTGAAGAGCTCCTCATAGACTTGTGCATCACCCTTCTGCATGCGCAGCATCTTATCCCCGTATTTCTCTCGCAGCTGCAGGTGGATGCTCTCATCTATGCGCATGGGGTACATGGTGAGGGCGATGGCCAGGAGCGCGTGCATCTGCTCGTTCTGCTTGTTAATCTGAGACAGAGAGGAGAACGTGTTAGCTTATCAATGTGCTCAGGCTTTACTGTGCCGGAGAGAGCTGGGAGCTGCAGTTTTCAGAGGCAGACCCTTTACCCAGAGCACTGAAGGCTCAAGGGGGACAGCATAAAGAAGCAATGCCTCTGGGCAAAGCAGATAGATGAATGCTGCATCAAGGCTCTCATCAATGAAAAAGAGGGCTGAAGAGGAAAGTACAGAGTGAACATCTTGAGAGCCATACAGAATCTGGATGGCCAGAAGCAGGTTTGACAGCTTTGGTGCAAAAAAAGTGCAGAGGAGAAGGGAAGGCAGATAGTTAAACAACCATCTCCTGGCAAGGGACGGTTATCAGGGACGCCAGTGAAGAAAAGACTGAGAAGGAAGATTTATCTGAGTGTGGGATGAAACGGACAGCTGTGTGGCTGAAACAGACACACTACATTTTTCAAGTGTGGTGGAATTAAGAACGGCAGAATTTGGCTACACAAAGAGTTAGAAATGAATCATCAGGATAAAAAGGAGACAGCAGCAGCAGGGGGTAAAACAGACACCAGAGACAGCTTAGGTAGAAAGGAGCTTTGTTTCAGCCATGTTGAATTAAAACAGTCTGTGAATGATTATCTGATAATGGAAATATATCCGACAATGGCAGTAACCTGAAATGCAGGACTGGAGTAGGAACAGTCTTTGAAGAAGCACTGACAAGAATATCATTAGCAGCTGATTTTCATTAACAACACTGCCTAGAAGGAGAATGCAGATGGAACAGACACAACTCTATGGTGAGCAACAGCTAACAGAAAATACTGTCACAAGTGGCAAAGGAATTCAAAGCATGCCCAGTCACCACCACCACCAGCACAGTCCAGGAAAATAAGGCTGGAATATTACATGTAGGTTATCAGGTGACAAAAAAGGCGTGGGAAAGACAGTAGCTTTTAGGAAGTCTAGACCTATTCTGTCTCTTACCATCTCGTATTTGTAGGTCGTCCTCTGAAACATGCTCTTGGTCCTCTGGATGTAGAGGAGGATGTTGGCAAAGACACGGATGGCATCCTGGTAGCGCCGCATCATAAGGTATGCGAAGCCCACATAGTAATAGGTGGTCACCTGGCACTCAGGCACTCGGGAGTACATGCTCTGAGCAGGAAGGATCAACACACCACGTTAGAGAGGAGACAATCATCTTCGATCAGAACAGTTCGTTACTCAGAATCCAGCCACCTCCACTTTCATTCCCGTCCCAAATACAGAAAGGGGAGGGTTAATTCAACACCCCTCACCTCCCACCCACCCCTGCAGCAGCTTCCTCACTGTTTATTAGATCATCCCATTTCCTATGTTTTCCAGTTTCAGTTTCCTGCAAGCAGAGGACTCTTGCACTGTGCCTAATATAATTTGCTCAGTCCCCTTTCCCCCCGTTTCTCTCCACGTCCTGTGTCAGACAGCGCATACGTAGGTCTGGGCCAAGCCTTGGGCCAAGCCCGTGTTGCAGCTGGGCTTTCGTTACCCACCATTACAACAACCAGCACCCAATTCTAGGGAAAAAACATGCAACGTGGGAGTGGGCACAGGGAGAACGAGAGTCAAAAATAAAAGAACGAGCCACTGACTAAGGTGGGAACGATGTGGTCCACTTACAGTGCAAATAATATTCCCTGTACCAACACTGCCTTGCACGACACAGCAAACCTCCTAAAAAACTAAGCATTTGTGCTGCAACAGCATCAGGCATTATCACAGGGCTTGATTTAATGCCAAAGCTCCAACTGTGTTCAGCTACAAACTCCTGACAACTACAACAGCTACAAACAGCTCCTCAACTGGAAGATTCATTATGGCAATCTTTCACCAGCATGTTTGAACAGAGGCATTTGGAAACCTGCAACGGAGGGTTTAAAACATGCTGTATTACCTTCTTGTTGAGCTCGATGTTCTCCAGAACTTTGATCGCTTGGTAGTAATCCCCTAGCAGAGAGTGCAGACGCAGCAGCCCAACCAGGCTGAAATAGCCCAGCATCTTGTAGAGGGAGTGGCGACCATATTCACCAGCCACGCTTTCAGGGTCACCTAGGGAAAAAAAAAGGAACCCATGACGCCTTCCTCCAAGGAAGCAAGCTCCCCTTTCAACACTTCTATGTTTACAAGCAAAGGGAGCAAGACCTCAACTTCAATCACTGGCATTTCTCATGTAAGGCCAAGAGAACCTCTTCCCAGTCAATTCGTCCACTGATTAAGGGTTTGATCCAGCTCCCAAATGAAGCTAACAGAGCTCGGTCAAATCGGCAGCACAGACACCCATCTCACCTGGCAGCACCCAGCTAGCTCACCTCCGCTTGTATAGACCTCCAGCTGTCGGTTGATGTTGGATTTGTCCACCAGAGAGTGCAACACATTAAGAACACTGTGCACGTTCCAGATCTTGGGGTTAGAACGAAGGAAATCAATTTCCTCTTCAGACTTCTTGGCTGTCTTGCAGCGGTACTGGCTGAAAGACTGGAACTGCAGGAAAAAACAGAGATTTGACAATGAGAAGCCAGTTTGGAGACGTTCAGCTAAGTGCACTAAGCTTACCAGTTGATCACACAAATGCAATACAATAAGCTACAGGACTCATGAAAAAAGGTTTCATCTGAGATCACCTGGCAATCAAAATGGCCAATTGTACCACCTTTAAAGCACTTAAGGAAAAAATGATACAGTGCAGAGGAAAAGGCCAGAAGACAGAAGGAAGCAGAGAAGGATCTCTCAGACAATTAAGACAGGCAACTAAACACAAATTTGCTGTCTGAACAGGCAGCAAAGAGAATGACCAAGTCATAAGATGTGTGTGCATACACACACATCTTTTTCGACATATGCACACATCATTTTTCATCCTCAAGCTTGACAAGACTGGACTTGAGGAATTCCAGGCAGGTCTATAATAAAAAGTTATAGAGAAAGGATTTGAGATCTGTGTTGCTGCACTCAGAACAGTAAGCAGAAAAATACTTCCTAACATCAAATCTTAGGCTACAGACTATTTCAAATCAGATCTGCAATCTCTCAGTGCAAGCATAAAGGTCCAACTGACTAAGAAATACAAAACTAAAGTAAAACCATAGAACACAATAAAACTAGTTTGACCACATATTATCATAACGTCTTTGTGATTATAGCAGACTTCAGCCAGGCTGCTTTGCACAAATCAGAAATGAAGATGAGTTAAAAAAAAAAAAAATCCCCTAAGCAGAAACTGAAACAGAAGTACAAATGGAAGTCCAGGAGTCCACTTAAAAATCTGTACATTTACAACTACCTCACCTACCTGGTGACCCAGGAGTAACAGTGCTCACCAACGTTTTTTGACCTGCAATGGTATCCTAGCTATGAAAATCAGAGAGGAGATGGGAAATTTATAGTGCTAATAGAGGCAAGCCCACCCCAAAATGGCCCAGGCTTCTAGTCATATACCTGGTATATGAATTCGTCAATGATATCCCAGAGCCACTGGTTGGGGAGTTCCAGAGGAGCAGGACCATCAGCATCTGCAGAAGAACAGAAGTAATAGATGAGAGGTCTAATATCTTGAGCAAGAACGTTGGCAGAACTGGAGGAATTAAAGAACACAAGAATTTCCCTGAAATGGGAAATGAAGCAGAAGATAAATGAAGTTCCTAGTAGGGCATGGTAAGTGGCTTCGATTACCTCGACTGCCTTTGCTTTTTAACAATATGAGAGTGTACGGGGTTAATCTCTAGAGCGCGACTACTCAGCAGCAGTAATTCTCAGAAGCTGTGCAGAGATTGTGGGGGTTTACCCTAACCAATTTATTCTCTGCAAGAAGCCTGGCAGGGAGTCACAAACACTAAAATTTCTTCCAAGGGGAGTCAACAGCAGTAAGCAGTTGTGAAACACTGCAAGTTTTCTCTAGCTTACAGCTTCATTTTGGTTTTTAATAGATAGGTGAAGAAGTTCTCAGCAAGACAGAAAGTTAAGTATGTTTTATTTTTTACAGTACTTCAGAAAGCACTGGAAACTACTTGTGCTTTTTGTGTTAGAGCTACAAAGATGAGGGAGCTGGAGCATCTCTCGTATGAGGACAGGCTGAGAGAGCTGGGTCTGTTCAGCCTGGAGAAGAGAAGACTGACAGGGGATCTCACCAACGCTTATAAGTATCTGAAGGGTGGGTGTCTAGAGGAAGAGGCCAGACTCTTTTCAGTGGTGCCCAGTGACAGGACAAGGGGCAAAGGGCACAAACCGGAATGCAGGCAGTTCCATCTTAACATGAGGAGAAACTTCTTCCCTGTGAGGTGACGAACTCCTGGCACAGGTTGCCCAGAGAGGCTGTGGAGTCTCCTTCTCTGGAGAGGTTCAGAACCTCCCTGGATGTGATCCTGTGCAACCTGCTATAGGTGATCCTTAGCAGGGGGGCTGGACTAGATGATCTCCAGAGGTCCCTTCCAATCTGTGAATCTGTGTTTTTAAATGCATGCATGTAAAATGCACTTCATTCAACACACTCAAATATATGGAAAGCTTGTAGACTACCTCTCCCTACACAATCTATAAACAAACGTGTTCCAGTTCTTCTGACCCTTCTCCAGCTCTGCCCTCTCCATCTACCTCTCCAACATTCAACAAGGCAGAAACGGAGTGCAGCAACTCACTGAGGATGTAGTTGAAGAGATTGCAGTAGTTGTAATAGGATTCAAATCTCTGCTCCAGCGTGGGCCCCCCCTGCAATGAGAAGTCAGTACAGTCTGTTTAGTCTCACGCATGGCAGGAGTGAGTTTACAGGCAACGGTGTATGAGGGACAGCGAATAGTCACAGCAGTAGAGGGTCCATTTCAGAAACGTTAGAGCCAATATTCCACTAGGACATCTGCTGGGACCACCCAGAAAACGTGAAATTGTATCACTACTGTCCCATAGACTAGGGCTGACTTTTCATGTAAGGGTAGCTTCTCCCGGGACAACTGAGTATTCAAACCTTCCGCGAATAAGATGCATTCATCCTCCTCCTCCTCTCTGCTGTTCAGACTTAACCTTCAACAACTTTCCTTCCTTCTCCCCTCATGAGAGGCCTCAATAAATTGATAATTCTGCTTCTGGGCAGTACTTCTAAAGACTTTGAAAGACCAGTAAACAACAGTAGGCAATCACTCTTCCTAGAATCACCCTTCTTATTTCACCTAAAAACACTCGAGGGCAATCTGAGAACCACTAACAGCACAGCCTGTGAAACCAGTCTCTCCTGTTCAAGCCTGACTCAGGTTAATACAGCAGCCTTTTTAAAGTGCCCTTTTCTCCACCCCCTGGTCCACAACAAAACTGCAGTTACTATTATTATTATAATGCACACCCTTCTTGTGACACCCCCCCTCACCCAACCTGCTAATCTGAAAAACAAATAAAGAACTACAAAAAAATACACAAAACTAACTGATCTACAAGTTCTGCAAATACAGCTCTACCAAGAATATTCTGTTCCCTTCCAAAAAACCCCTCCCTTCCTTCTTTCCTAACTCACTAACCACTGCATTTGGTGTCAGTAACAAGCATTTACAAAATAGCCTCCTGAAAACTCAGATCATGTCTTCTTACTCATACAGCTACCAGGGAAACCTGCACACTCATTACAACCAAGCTTGAGGAGGCAGCTGATGAGCCTCAGAAAGACAATCAAGTCTTGCTTTTCAGCAAATCGGTGAATCCTTACCAAACTAACAAAAAGCAAGAATTTTCAGCTTCCCCAAAGCAACCTGACTTACAGGGCATAAATCCACCCAATCCTGTCTCACAAAAGTTATGGAACCACAGATGCTGGAGTGGCAGCAAAATTTGGCAAGTTTTACGGTACAGAGAAGCCAACCTGCAGCCAACAGGAAGACAACGGACAAACACTCACGCTGACTTTGGCGTAGATGTGCCTATAATACAGCTCCTTGTATAGGATGAGGAAAACAGCATCTGGAAAAAGATGACAGAACAGGAAGTTAACAAGCCCCAAGGCCCAGGCAACTGGATTTATCAGATACACCAGTGGTGCTCCTCCCGCCACAGGAAACTTCTTGCCAGGCCTTGCCAGACTGAACAACGACTGACTCAAGCAGCAGCAACACCATTCACCTGCTCAGTCATCTGTCAGAAGTAATTCAGTTCCTTCTTTCCCTGACAAAGAAAAAGGAAAAGACTTACCGTTTCCAACCTGCGGGGCAATGGCCTCAGCCTCTGGCCATGGGGTATTCTTAAAAAACCTTTCTGTCAGCTTTGTCCAGCTGAAAAAGAGACACACGTAATATTAGAAACCGCTTCTCAGTATGAGAGCGCTGGGGTTAGGGATGACAATACAGAGGCCTTGGACTCGAAGGAAGCAGACCATCACCCCCCCGTTTATTAAGTCCCATGTTGAAGCAAAGAATGAGAATGGCAAACTAAACAATTGAAGTCTTCAATTTATCCCTGAAGTACAGAATGGTTGAGCGTGACTTTCACATTTCCCTTTAGGGTAACATAGCTATAAGCAGGACCAGGAGTATCTGTAGAGAACAGACACAGCAGTTACACCTCACAGCTTTCTGCCAGCTAGCACTACTCAGGTCACTTGTTGCTGCCTCCGTACCTGTTCGGCACAGGACTGGTATTTTCTTTCAGGCAGGTCACAACTCACCAGACTAACAGCCTGGAAATATTTGGTCTTTTTCCCCAGTGATCAAATCAAACCTTATGATGTATTTTAGACAATGCCCAAGTTTGGAACAAGACAGGCAGCAGTTAGCCTGTTCTTTTAAGGGTAGGATACGCTTCTGTAACAGCAATACCCCACTCCTGAGGGAAAAAACGGCTTTGCACCTGTTTTCATAAATGTCCTGGATCTCGTACACCTTCTGGTCAATGACGTCACTGGAAACACGGCTGGCCTGGAGCTCGTACACCTTCTGGTCAATGAGGTCGGACACTGTCTTGTGGNGGTTAATGAGGTCGGACACTGTCTTGTGGAAATACTGGATGAAGTTTTTGATCACTTCGGGGATCACCTGGTAGGTCTGCTGCTCGTACTGGCGCTCGTAGGCCAGGTCCTGCTTCGGGTCCCCTGGGGGGAAACAGGAGCGGTGAAGCGGCTGCCCCACGGCCCGGCCCGGGCCGGGCCCACAAGGCCCAGCAGGGTGCCGGGAGGCCCGGCGCACCCGCGGGGCCACCGTGAAGGCGTGGCCGCGTCCCGCACTCACCCGTGTGCATATCATAGTCGTTGGAGTAGGCGTAGGGGTCGTAGGCGGCCTGTGGAGAGAGGGCAACAGCAAGTCACCGCGACCAGCCGGGACGCGACTCCCCCCCGCGGCCCCGGGACCCCGCCCGCACCTCGTTGTCGTAGTCCTCCCCCGGGTAGGCCATGG
>VWZZ01002042.1:485903-507369 GCA_013399095.1 Psophia crepitans | reverse complement strand
GGGGAGCAGCCGTGCGGCCGGCCGGGCCTCGGCGGCGGGGAGAGGCAAAGCTTCGGCTCCCCCGCGTGCGGGCCCTCTGGAAGGAGGTCGGAGCCGCTCGGGGGGCGGCTTGGGAAGGCAGCCTTGCTTCTGCCGGGGGGCAAAGCTCGGAGGGAGCGGGAGGGCCCGTGGCCAGCCTCGGGAGGGGACAGGGAGAGCGCTCGTTGCCTGGCACCTTGATCTGCTCGCCCTTCCCCGGGCTGGTTTCCGTGGTTTGCGCCTTGCACCCGGGCTCGAGCGTCGGGATGCGACATTCCCATAAGGAAGCACTCCTTTTCCCGCTGTGCTTTCCAGTAACTGCTTGCTTTTCTCCGTAGCTCTGAAGAGGCTGCGTGAAGCTGCCAATAGCAACGACTTGGACACAGGTAAGGCTTCTGCCGTCCCTACGTGGGACCTTTCCTGGAAGGGCAGTTTTGTCGAGGACCTCTGTTTCAGGAGAGGAGGAGGAGGGCGCAGATAGTTTGCGGGCATGGTGCTTTAGATGCTGTAAATCTAGAAACTGCTTTTCTGGAGTCTTGTTTCATTCCCTGAGCAGAGCGAGGCTGGTTATAACATTCACTTTTTCACTGCATCCAGCTCATAGTTTTCCAGCTGCCACAAGCTCAGTCAGCACTGGACTTTCTTGGTATGTAGCTTTTGCCCAACTGTACAGCAGCAAAAGAGAAGTGTTTTGGGAAGGTGGAAAAGTTATGGTTATCGAAGCCATACCCTGTGTGATGTGACAGTGTGACCCAGCAGATCAGAACCAGGGCTGGTGCCTCACTCTGCCTCTCACGGTGACTTCAGAGAAGGCTCATGACCTGTCTGTGACTCCCCTTTCCTCTCTATACTGGTGAGGTTCGATATGAAGTGTTCAGCAGCAATACTGGTGTGTACTATTTGCTTCTTATCGTTGTTCCTCCTTAGAGTATGCTGTCCCCTCAGCTCTGCTGGCCGAACTGTTCGTTGGGCCATTCTGTGAGCAGAATTGGAAACTGGTTTGACTTGTAGAAACTCCCAGTATGACAGGACAGGGGTTTGTCTGGCATGCTTCACCCTTCGGCTCCACAATACAGCTTGTTTCATGAGCTGATGCATTAAGTTCCTCTGTGAGCTCTCTCAGTACAGAAAGGTTTGGTTGGCTTCAGTCACCAAGTCAAGAGGAAGAAGGAAAAAATCAGGCTTTGTGGAAGTCTTCGTTTCCATCATCTTCATCCATCTCAGGGTTTTACACCTGTATTTGATACACGGGTTCCCCTGTTTACAATCCTGCTGTGTTTTGTGTACGCTGCAACTTGAGGAAATATCTGATGATGAATTTATTCTTCACCAACAAGTAAAAAAATCTTTGCTGTTTCCCGTGGTGGCACTGAGTGGGAGAGGTCGTGCCATTTCCTACTGGCTTCAGGGGGGGACTGGGTGAGGCATTCCCCATTAATGGTTCTCACTGGTGGCACTGGCAGTTGCCCTGCCTTCTGGAGTATCGAACATCCCCCCCTTAATGCCACTTCCATCTTTTCAGGTGTTCCTTTCATTCTCTACCACACTTAAAGTGGTAGGTGTACAGAAGGACATTCAAATGTGACTATAATTCTGTCTCTGGAAGCTGGGGAGAATGGTGACTTTCAGTGGTCTGGGCTATCTAGTTTCTTGTCTCAGTACTGGCCCTTCTGTACTGTTGCAGGATATGCTATTAAAGATCTCACAATGTAGCAAATCTTTCCGTATTTTCAACAGCTACGGAATGAGCTTTATTTTACACACTGATTACTGTATCAGGATAATTTCAAACCAACAGAAATAATAGCCCTTACAGTTGCTCTTGCAGATGTTGCTGTAGATGCTACTTTCATGTCTCTAATCTTTTCAGCCTTTACTGGGCTTTTTGCCATTGTTATACCCAATACTGGAGAGTCATGCTAATGTCTCTGTCTGTGTCAGCAGTTTTTCCTTCTTCTCTGAGGAAAGGAGGTAGTTCAGCTTAAAAGAAGCGCCAGTGGTGGTGGCACTGAAGAAGTAGCTGGGTGGAAAAGCCAGGGGGAACAGGGGTGAGCAGATGATGGTGTGGCTACTCGGGCTGTTCACTAGCTCGCTTCACTACATCATCTCCTAAGGGTGTATTTGCACTGCTGTTGGCAGGTTGCTGCGCTTACCTGCCTGCTTGCCAAACAGTAGTCAGCATTAATATGGCAACAACTAGAGTTTCAGATGAATCTAGAAAGGGGCATATTCAAAAGAGGTCTGAGGAGGTGACTTTTCTCACTGCATGTGGTTACACCGTGAAACTTCTTGTCCATGTTGATGTGGAAAGTTTACGCACATGCAGAAAATGATCATGCAGTTCTGTGGAGAAAACCCATGGAGGGACAGTAAGTGCAGAGTGTTGGTACTAGTTTGGGAGGTGCCTGAGATGCATCTGACTAAAGGTCGTGAGAGTTAGCCCCATGTCCTTGCTATCTTTTATACTCTTCTGTAGCCGTTTGCTGCTGATTGTCCTTGGGACTTGAAAATTTGGCTAGATGGAGCCTTAGCCTTAGCCATTGCAGCTGTTGGCTTGTCTTTTATGGCAAAACGTGGAAGCTGGTGAGGGCTGTAACAGAGGGCGGAGGGTGTGCTCCCTGGGCTGGTTCTGCTGAGCTGGGCCGCTGGCTGGAGCTGCCTCAAGTCCAGCCCACTTGACAGCTGGCAGAGCGTGTATCTAACCGCTGAGGGGTGGGCAGCGTTACCCCTTTCTGGTCAGGTGCCCCTTCATCTTACCTGCTCTCTTCTCCTCCTTGGCGCTGTCAGTGCAGCAACTCTTGGAGGAGGGAACTGACCCCTGTGCTGCGGATGACAAAGGCCGGACAGCCCTGCACTTTGCTTCCTGCAACGGCAACGATCACATCGGTGAGTGGGGAAGAGGAGTTCCGTCACCCGACTTCTCTGTGGCAGAGATTTCAAAGGGTGCTCTTTATTTTGGTTCAGCACGTGACAGAGCTTGCTGTGTTCTGGCAAAGTTGCCAACTGAACTCTGGCTCCAGAGCTTGTCATTGTCCCCCTGCTGAAGGGGGGGCAGCAGCTCCCAGCTCTAGGGCTGTATTGGTGCAGAAGGAAGGGTGTCCTGCGTCCCAGTTCATCCCCTCAGGGAGCCCAGGGGCAGTGGCACTGCCTGGCTTTGTGCGGGGTCCTTCTGCATTGCTGCACAAACCTCCATCCCCTGTTTCGGGGAGAAAGTTGATGAGCTCAACAGAGGCATCCCTCAAACAGCCTGGTGGCTGCCACCCGTGTGGGCCTGAACTGTGGGACAGAGGGAAGGGACTGACGTGGTTCTGTTCCCTTATTCCCAGTGCAACTGCTTCTGGACCATGGGGCTGACCCGAATCAGAGAGACGGGCTGGGAAACACCCCCTTACACTTGGGTAAGTGCCACACAGATGCGCTTTGCATGCAGAGAGCTGAGGTGAACACCGCCTTGCTGTTTCTTTCCTCTCTACCTTCCTCTTTCCTGTGCATCACACTACGCATTCCCAGCTTTCAGGACCTAGGAGGGACTCTTTGCATTTCATTACCTTTCTCCTTACGAAGATTTAAGGGTCTGAAGTAGAGAAAATCCATTTCCTTCCCTCTGCCAGCCCCAAGGAGCACAGCATTTGTTCCAGAGAGAATACTTAGGCTTGAGCGTGAGGTTACCCTTAACAGCTGGGCTGTTCCTCTTCCTCGTGGCGGAGAGCCGTTTGGGAAGCGGCAAGCTCCACACTTGAGCAGAAACTTCTTTGCTGTCTGCTAGTACCTCTGAGTTGTGTGTCCTGTGTTTTCCCTCCCCAGCTGCCTGCACGAACCACGTTCCTGTCATCACCACACTGCTGCGCGGAGGTAACATTTCTCTATAACAATTACAGCCTGTCCCTCGCCTGCCCTGCCCCTGTTGATGCTCCCCAGGGACACTTAAGTCTTGAAGACAGATCTCATTCTGTCCTTGCTCACGCATCTTGCAGGGGCCAGAGTGGATGCCTTAGATCGAGCTGGCAGAACCCCGCTGCACCTTGCTAAATCAAAGCTAAACATCCTGCAGGAAGGACTCTCCCACAGCCTGGAGGCCGTACGCCTTGAAGTGAAACAGGTAAAACAAACAGTCCCATGATGTGGTAAGACCCCTGGCAGTCTCCTGCACCCTTTACTTAAATACCTGTCTGTAGGCTCTTAGCTGCACTGGGGAGAGTTTGACTTTCCTTCTATTTTCAGAGATCTTCCTTTTTCCCAACCGCTAGTCTAAATTTTTACAGAACCTGTCTTGGCTCTGGAAGGCCAAGGATGCATTGAATGTCTTAATTCTCAGGCTGTAGGGAGCACTCTCTTTTCTTTAACTACCACGTAAGACAGATGCCTTGTGGCAGGAGCAGAACCACAGTGTGGGCGTATGCATCCCAGCAGGGACTCCACGTTCCTAGCGCAGTCTGCCCTGCTCTGATATGTGGAGACATGGGATAGGAAAGCAGTCACGGAGTGGCATCACAAATGCATGCGGTGTGGGCCTTGCTTCAGGACTCATATAGGAGCCACAAGGATTTTCATCCTCGGTGCACAAGCACATCCTGCTAGAGTGGGAAGTCCCTGCTGCTCACGCTGAGGGGAGCTAGTTGGCCGTAAAGAAGAGCTTGGTGTTTTCAGGGCTAGACCTTACGCTTCTTCAGCTGGGCCTGTCTCCCCTGTTCTTAAACCAGGCACAGGGATGACAACTAGTCCATCTGTGGCTGATCAATGCCTTTGGTGACTCACTGGGCTCTGATGCTTCCATTAGTGCTCTCCGGTTGCTTTGCACATGTTCTTCTCTGTGGGTCACGTACTCTGCCACGTGCTGCAGCGTCAAGGCTGTGCTTGGCAATTTAACTGTAATTTAATTTTTCCTGTGAGAACATCCTAGCCTGGTGCAGCTGTCTGATGTTTGCCTCTTATGCCTGTTGGTTTCAGATTATCCAGATGTTGCGGGAATACCTGGACCGCCTGGGGAAGCATGAGCAAAAGGAACAGCTGGATGACCTCTGCACCAGGTTACAGATGACTAGCACAAAGGAGCAGGTAGGCAGCGTTGAGCTACCGTGACTCACCTACTTGTGCTGTGACTTCTGTGTTTAGAACGCAACTGCACGAGCGAAGTGACACTGAAAACGCGGTTATGGAAGTGTTCTTGCTCATGGTGGGTAAAGTGGCCAAGTTAGGTGGTGACTGGTGGTACTCCTTCAGGCTGGAATTCAAAATGCAGAAAGCATCACTGTGCCTGACAGCTCAGCAGAGAAGCTGAAGATCAGATGGGCTGAGGACAGAGTGTTTTCAGGCCAGGATCAGTGCAACCACACAGGGTTGTAGGGCCTGTTTGGGTTTTTTCTACAAAAGATTGGCCCTTAGAAATGGGCCATACCATTGTTTTGTTCTGGGTAACACAGCAACATGCTTCTATTTTAAGGACTGGCTAAATTGCATGAAGTGGATAGAGGTGAAACGTCGGTCTCCTGAGCAATGGGGAGAAGATCCCATTGCCTTAGATTAGGACTTGTTTGATTGCGAGGACAGGAGACCTTCTACACGATTGTGGGACCAAAGGGATCCTGTCCTAGTGTAAGCTCAGGGCGGGCATTACTGGCAGTCCTGGTGCAAGGGTGGTCCCTGCTGCGTGGGGGTTTCTTCTGCGTTGGTGGTCAACCACGCAACTGCATTCCTCTGCCTAACGGCCAACTGTATTCTGTCAGGTGGACGAGGTTACAGACCTCCTGGCCAGCTTCACGTCACTCAGCTTGCAAATGCAGAAAATGGAGAAGAGGTAATGGGCTTCGAAATTGTCTTCTTGATGCAGCAGGACAAGCCTTAGAGAGAAGAAGAGGAAGCTGAAGATTGCTTCCCAGATTGCTGAATAAACACTGCTGCCAGTGGCTGTTCCTGCCAGATCCACTCTCCAGCGGTGCCCGGACTGTCCCTGTGGGTGCTGCCGCAGCCGCCTCGCGGGGAGACAGCAGGCTTTGGACAACAGAGTGCTGCAGCTGAGACTTTTGGAAAAAAAAAGAGCTGCTCTTCTTTTTGTCAGAAGGGCTGGTGCTGAATAGGATACCGCTTCCAGAGAGATTCTGCCTTCTCCTAAGCACTTGAGCTTGATGTAGGGGGTGGCGGATGCCACGTACAATCACCAGCATCACAGAAATGCTGGGAACGGGCACCTTTTGCCACCTCCACAGTACTCAATTGTGTGGGGGAGAAAGTGGATGCCTTGGACAATAGAAGGCTTTGTGCTGTGGGAAGAACACACGCTTAATTCTGCATGCTAGCAGCTGAGCAAACACACAGCCTTGAGAAACACGCACCGAGGCTTGATCCTAACCTTCCTCAGAGCTTGCGGTCAGAGGGCAGAGAATCTGTCTGGTTACAAACGAACTACAAAGCTTTTAATCACTAGACTTAACAGCTTTCACTGACCCCGTTCTTTTAAATCACTGCTGCGAGTTAGTGCTTAAATACTACAGTGAAATACTTGCAAAAAAAATACCCAGGTAGACAGCTAGCAGATCAGAGCTGCCCAGATGCAAGAATAAGGTTTGGAGTGTGACTTGATCCTAGCGCAGCTTTAGGCAGATATCTGCATGTTGCAAAAAAACCCAAACCCTGCCATAACTGGCTTATGTTTTTGCTGTTACTGAGGGTCTCAGGCAAGAGGTCCAGTTGGGACAGGAGGTGCGGTGTATTCGGTAGCCGTATTGGGCTGGGGTGGAGGTGGATTTACGGCTGCCTTAGCAGCACCAAACCCAGAGCTGACCCATACTGTGTTTCTTGCTTGGCATAGAGAAGTGCTGCTCTGGGACCTTAAGCGCAGCGTGAGGAATGAGTTAGGACCTCTGCTGGGAGCCTGAAGCGATGCAGCTATGAAGGATGCAGGGAACTGCCCTTGCTAATCTCTTGCTTCTGCCCCGCTGTGGTTAGTAACAAAGATGTGGATAGCTTTGTTTTGGAGCTGGGATCCCTAAATCTTGTCGGTAGGATGTGAATAGCAGCAGGGTGACAAGAACATGCCCGACAGCAATCTGAGTTCCCACCTGTGTGCCGCACCTAAACAACGTGGTATGCTGGTAGCTGTACCCATCCCACAGCTTGGGAATTGCTGGTTGGGAAGTGTTCCTTCATAGGATTCAGCTTAACCGTGCAACAGCCACAGTTTGGAGCATTCTTCAGAGACCTTCAGGTCAGCATGTTCTCTTAATATCTGGCCTCTTGTCCAGGAAGAGGTTAAGTGGACCTCCATGCCCAAAGCTGGGATGCCAGAAGTACGCGTGGCTTTTAGATGGGTTCATCCACAGGCTGCTGGAGGCCGTGGCCGGGGCTCACGGTCTGGTGGTTTGGCTGGAGCTGTCACTGTGAATACCGATGCTTTGTTGTGATATGCTGGATGGGAAGGATACTGAGGGGGTGGGAGACAATCTGACCTTTTTGTATTTTGAACTTCAATAAAACCCTGTCAGCCTTTTCAGATTCCAGCCAAGCTCTCTTTTCAGAGAGGCTCATTCCTCTTCCTCTATGCATGTTCCAGGCCCCAGGCACAGCACCAGACTTGGTAGCTGCTACTGTCAAACCTGGTACTGAAATTAGAAGTGACAACACAAAGTTGTTTGCATTCAAACACCGGTCTGTTTGCAGATCGAAGTACACGGTTGCTGACTCATCTTCTGATCTTGACTCCCACAGCCAAGAAATCCAAACTTTAAATCTAGTCAGTTGCTGTGAAACCGTACAGAGAGGAAAGAGAATCTCAGCAGGATTGCTCAAGCTGGAAGGTGGGATATTTTGCCAAGAGGAAAAGCAGCCTTGCCCAGCCTGCACCCCTGCATGCGTATGGAGCCGGTGGGGAGAAGGCGCCTGAACTTGTGCCTTGCCTGATGGCAGATAAACGGTTGTGCTTTGAAGGGACAGCAAGGGGATGAGGGGCTGGAGAGGGACATCCGGGCAGGGCAGAGAATTTCCAGGGTGGTCTCTGTGCAAGGAGGGGGTGACTTTGTGTCCAGTCTTTACTCATCTTCCTGTCTTCCCAGCCTAGTCTTGGGTGTGCATACACCTGTCTGTCACCACTGCTGCACTCAATGGCCCTGTTGCTGAGGAGACCATTAAGGTGCCCAAAGAGCAGGCAGCTGAAATCCTATTTACTGCTGCAGTCAGTTGCTGATGATGCCTGCTAACTAGACGCAGCTTGGAAGCTTTCCTCAAAACCCGGAATTACGCCTAGCTGGGACTCAGAGCGAAGCTTTTAGCCCGAGCGTACGTAATGATGTTGTCCACAGCTCTTCAGGCTTCTGTCTTTCCTGGCACTGGAGTTTTCATGACTGCTCCTGACGGTGCTGCAGCCAGCCTGGAGCGTTTGCCTTGCCTCTTTCGCAGCACTGCTCCCTCCGTGGGAGGGGAGGCAGCGCTGTCAGTCCGCTGGAGACTGGCACAATAAGCTCCGGCAAATAAAAGGAGCAGGCTTGCAGGAAGTTTTGCCGCTGCTTTAGCGGCAACACCAGATAAGAAAGAGAAAAGGGGATCTGGTTTTCAGGGGTGGGGAAGAGCATCATGTAGGAATCGCTGCAGTCAGTCCTTCAGTCCTGCTTTCGTGCCTGGGCTGCTGAGAGCGACATCACGAGTTTGGCACTGGGCTGAGAAAGGCTTTAGGTTTCTTTGCGCCCGCTTGTTACGCCAAAGCCTTGATTACCCTGCCGTGCCCAGCAGCTGTGTCTCGAGTTAGGTGCTGGGGAGGGAAAGAAGGAAAAAAAAAGGTTCCAGGGAGGAGGAAAATGTGGCTTCACCTTGTGCTGAGAGCTGTTCACGGGCACTGCCTGCTTTTCCTGGTCCTGGCCGAGCCTTTGGCCTCTCTCAGCAGCTTTTCCTCCTGCCCTTGCACCCTGGACCACAGACTTCCCTGCACAACCCAGAGGTGTGAGGTTGGTGGCAGCCTTCTGCATCTTCCAGAGATTTCTGCTGCAGTAATGGAGAATGGAAACAACAGCACAGGTTTCCCTCTGTTGTTTATTTTACCATTAAACTGAGCCAAATTTCCTCATTTTCCTTGTCCTACACCATCAAACATACCTTCCAGGTCCTTTCCCAGGCAGTGGTGCATCCCCCTCTTCAGGGCCACGATGTCAAACAGGACTTGACCCAAGGCCCTGCTTCCCCCTCACTGCTACCTGGCCTCCAAATACACTCCATTTCCCCTCCTCGTTCAGAGTGCAGCTCTGCAGTGACACTCTGAATCCCCAGCAGCAGCCTCCTTGGCTCTGCAGCCGCCCATGTGCTGCAAGACGCAACCAAAACCAGCCAGGCTGAGGACCTGGCTCATCCAAGCAAGCAAAGACTGAAAACCTGCTTGTGTCTCACTGAGGACCCAGAGCAGAAGCAACAGCCCTGAACAAAGCCTCTCAGCAAAGCTGCATGAATGTTATTAAGCAAAAGGCCTTTCTCTGAAGCAGCCACTCACCAAGGCAGTGCGCACGCTGCGGTATGCGCAAACACCAAGAATCTGTTCCAGTCTTCAGCAGCTGAAATAATTAAACTCAAGGGTATTAAGCCAACGCTGAACTCCATTACTTCTTCCACCTTTGCCTTTCTAGCAGACTCTGAATCCATCACTGTAATTATCTGTGCTGCTAAAGAAGCCCCATGAAACATCTCTGGCAAACCTCCCACCCTTTCATCTGCTTCCTCCGCTCAGTCCGTGAGCAAGACAGATCTCCTCCATCATGGAAAGGTATGTGCAGAAAGATGCTCTCTTCATGGCTTTCTTTGGCCAGCTTGGAAGAGCAGCCCTGGCCAACCTGGTGCCCATGGGGTGACTAGGCGGAAGAGCCAGTTTTGATTAGGAAGCTGATAAAGGGGGTATGGCAAATAGCACTCCTCGGGGCTTTTCTGAAAGCTGAGAGGGGAAGAGAGCACGTGGTTATTGCAAGAATTTAAATAATCAGCTGGCAACCTGCTAAGGCGGGTCATTGATTAGGAACCAGCATCTAAACCCAAAAGCAAGCAAGCAGAATTCCCTATAGGTAGTAGTGCTCCATGCCCTGGGTGACCACAGGGCACAGGGGTGGTCACCCTGTCACCTCTCTGGCCAGCAAGGCAGTCATGCCGTGAGGTGCATTCGCAGTGCTGTCCTGGCTGTTCGCAGAGTGTCTCGGCAAGGCCCTGTTCCCACAATGGCAAGGGCAGCGCTTCAGCCCATTGCTCTGCCAGGGAATTAGGAGCCATCCTTGTTACAGCTTCCCCTGGCCTTCTGCCTCCCCCAGTCCGTGTGTCTGAAGACTGGGAACACCCCCCTGCCCAGGGCTGCCAGATTTTCACAGCAGCTTCTTGCTACCTGGGTCTGACACCTCCCAGCAGCATCAGGCTCATGGCACGCACTCTGGGGAGATGCCCGGGCACCACAACTGGCAGCACTGAGTTGCTCCGCGGAGGGCAGTCATGCCTGGCTCGCGGGGAAGCTGGTCCCGACTGCTAGCCGCAAAGCCCCGACCTGTCCTTCCTCTCCTGTTCCCTCTGCGCCGTGCCAGCTCCCAGCACGGCTGCAGTCAGCAGGTGTGGCAAACCGGCCTCTGCAGGGTTAAAGCCAAGCTCGTCAGCCCAAGTGATGACAAGTAGGAAAGAAAATATAAGCAAGGAGTCATTAATTAAGGCGAGGAGCTGGGAGCGGAGACTGCAGAGTGATAATCAGTCTGGAGGGGAGGCTGCGTGGAAAGCAGCAATCAAGCTCCTTCAGTTTTAATTAAACCCAGCTTTGTATCAAGGACATGACACCCTTTATTCACCTCTGCCTTTGAGCTGTGAAACCAGTTGGAGTGTGTATGCTGTTACTGGGCAGACAGGAATTCCCTCCTGGCTCCAGAGCCTCCCCAAGCCAGGTTCAGCGTCTGCCCTTTGCACCCACGTGCTCCCCAAAATTGGAGCCTAACACCAGGCAGAGCTTAGGGACTTGCAGATGCTCGTTGTGCTAAGTGCACCTTCTTCCCTAGGTTTTCTCCCTGTCTTCTCTGTCCTGTTTTATTTAGGCTTCACCCCAATGTGTAGCAGTCAGTCCTGACATGATCCACTCCCTTTGCAAGCTGGCACCAGGAGGAACAGGATCTGGGGCGAGCAACAGCCCATCCACAAGTGGTCAAGAACAGGCAGTGTCCGGCTGTGCTGCATCACTGCTCCTGACCGCTGTTCCCTTCCCCCTCCGATGCTTTGGGGTGAAGCGGGGCCTCACCCCCACAAATGATGCAGATATTTATGTTGCCTGGAGGCTGCTTGTGGCCATGCGAGCTGGCCACCAGCCACAGCATCGCATGCAAAGGGCGGCTGCAGGACTAGCCATCCCTGGGAAGGAAGGCAAAGCGCGCTGGACATGTTGCCGAAAGGCGTCGGCTGTAGAGGAGCAGCAGCCACTACAGAGGAAGAGAGGCAGAGAAATCACAAATGGATGGGAGACGAAGGGGGCTCAAGGTGCAGAAAGCAACATCAAACACTTGAATGGAAAAAGAAAAATAATTCCCAGCACGGCGCTTTGGCTGGCCTCTGCGTGGGGAAAGGGACATCCTTGGAGCTGAGCTCTGGCGAGGTGTGCAACAGCTTCAGTGAGGGTTAGAAATACCACGTCGCCTGGGAATTTTAAGAGTGGGCAGGACAGAGCAATAAGGGAAGATTTACGCAAACAGAAGCAGGGGACAGAAAAAGAAAGGAAAAAAGGGGGGCTCATGGCTCGGCTCACACACACCGCAGCTCTGCAAGCCCCTTGCTGCCTGATGACCCCAACCCCGCTGTACAGCACCTACAGCACTGAGGGTGTCCAAGGACAAGGATGAGGCACAAACCCCCTTTGCTTCGTACCCAGCCTCCAGCTGCCTTGCTGAGCTCCCACCGTGCATGGGGACAAGTGAGGACACCGGCAGCTTCTGCAGCGCGTGCAGGGCTCAGGACACCACCGGCAGGGCTGCGCAGCCCCCAACAACTTCGCGTTTGTTGCAGCCTCGCACTGGCAATCGACTCCCAGCGATCCGTAGGGCTGGCAGTAAATGGTTGCTCTCTGCTGGCTGGGGCTCCCCAGTGTTAGCTCCCTCGTTATTATAATTAGCTAGAAAGTGAGTCGCTGCAGATTCCCAGGCTACGGAGACAGCTGTAGCACCCTGTCCTTGTGTCTCCACCCGGAGAGTCAGCCTGCAGGGCTTTTCCCGGAGGGATGTCTCCATGCACATGCTGTCTGTGGGCAGCGGGGCTGGGGCAAGTGAGCTGCCGTGGAAGGAGAATGATCTGCCTCGTTCAGGGCAAACATGTTCACTCTGAAACCTGTTGCTGCCATGATGATCTGTAACTGTTCTCCAGCTTCAGCATGGAAGTCTGGAGTGTCCCACAATGTCACTGCTCTCACTAAACACTTTCTGCCAAGCTTTCTCTCTTTCACGGCTCTTAGGGCATTACAGGTGAAGATCTGCGTCATGTTAAGAGTTAGACACTCAGGAGCCCCACACAGCACTAATTACATGCCGTATGTAATTAAGGGAAAGGAGAGCTGATGCAATCGTGTAAAGTTCACTGTAAATATTGAGCTGGGACAGAGGCAGGTCTGATGATTTGCGGCCAAGGTATGCCACTCCTGGCTGTGGGATGCGGAGGAGGTTGTTGAGGGGCTCTGTGAGGTGTGAGCTCAGTTTAACAGATCGATTGAGCAAGCTCTCTTTCGCTGCTAACAGAAAACTGTCTCAGTGAGGATAAGGTGTGGGCCTGATGATCCTGGCCTCTCCCGGGGGAATGAGAAGTCTCTGGGATGTGGTCAGGAAGTGTGATGCTAATGGAGATTTCTCCCTCGCCTCTCACCATGGAGGTCCTTCCATGAGCTGGTCCCTTTCCCTTCCTCAAGCCTGCGTGGCCAGCAAAAGCAGTCCCTTTCCTCTCTCCCAGCATCTCAGGTGACTTGTCTTTGTTCCCTTCCTAGGGCTTGTTCCTGGGCTTGTCTTACAGCATCACCAAAAGCTCCCAAGCAAACGCAGCAGGACACATCCTGCTTGCACTCACAAAGCAGGTGGCATTGCAGAGTTTGTGTCCCCACAGTGAAGCTGTCTCATCCCCGCAGAGGATGGCCTCAGGCGGCCGTGACTACCTGTGGCACGTTGGCTTGGCACACTGCAGAAGCCGAGTATCCCACTCAGTCCCTCTCCTCTCTCCACTCGTGTCACAACTATGTGAAAAAGACGGAGCTGTGTGAAGTCAGCCGCCTGCCCGGGCCTACCTCTGCTGGGCACCACGGTAAATCACGGCATTGCAGCCGCACAAATCCCACCGGCTCCCTCCCTCCCGTGTGCGGTAGGCTGATCAAAGGCCTGGCTTGGATGGTGTTTTTTCTGGGCTTCTCTGGCAGCCTGATGAGGCAAAAAACTACAGGAGGAAACAGGTGTGCTGAGTGGTGCTCAGCTCAGCTCCAGAGCAGCGTGATGCTGCTCGGTTGGGGAGAAGGCTCCTGCCAAAATGTGGGTGCTCTGCCGGTACGTTGCTTCCCACCTCCCTCATGCCTTCTTGTCCGTCCTTCTGCCCTCTGCTTCTAGCCCCTCGCTTCACCCTGCCTTCTCACTGCTGCTTTCATCGCTGTGGATGGCTTCCACCACACGTTTACCATTTATATTGCCCCCCTATCCGTCCTCTCACCATCCTGCCTTTTTCCTCTCTCTGTTCCTGTCTCTCCCACTCCTATGATCCAGCCGTGCTGGACCCATCTTAAAACCCTCAGCTTTGCTTCTTTTGTACACTTCTGCAGTGTCTGCAAAGCCGAATAAAACAAATGACGCCCCGCTAGTGAGTCGGGAGCACCGGGCACTGGCCAGAGGGCCCATGCAGCCTCCTGGGCCTCCAGAGCCCCGGCTGGGCAGAGGTGGTATCCAGCACACAGCAAACACGGCAGGCGAGGGAAATCACTGGGGTTTATTCAGGCCAAGCAGGACAGAAATTCCAGCACCTTGCGGTGAACGTGCTTTTTGTCCCACCATGCCATCCCCGCAGCAGTTCCTGTCCTTCCCACGGTCAGGCTGGCAGGGATGCTTGGCTCTGCTGCGAGGTGGCGTTGAGCTGCTACCACAGCCAAAAGCTTCTCTGCGGCTTCTCGGGGCAGCAGGGCACAGAGCAGGAGAAAGTTTCGCTCCCGGGCAGCCATGGGTCGCACAGCAATCCCACAGCAGTGCCCATCTTGGGAGACGTCCCAACCCGCTGAGTGGTTTTGGCCTCGCGCTCTCCTAGAAACGCACTCCATCCCATAGGAAGGGACACTGAGGAGATAGGATTGAACTAAGTGCATTTGGGTCTGTTTCTTTTTCCTTCACCTCACCACAACTGTCACCTGGCTCCATGGCTCCTTTTGCAGCTTCGCTATTTTCTTCTGCTTTGGTGACAGCCATCAGTTCACTCACTATCGTGTGGCAAAAAACTGTCTGGCCAAGTCAGTAAACCACACTCATGGGGCTAATATCGATGAATAATGTCACTGCTCAGAGACCAACAGGTCCTTCAGCCCCAGAAGGAAAAGATGAAACTCTGAGTAGCAAGCAAGAACAAAGTAGAGGCACAATCCCTCAGGAATTTGCAAAAGGCAACCAGAAAATAAGCAAAGCAGCAGATCAGGTGGAACAACATGGTGGAAGGAGGAGTTACCATGTTTGTTCAGGAAGGACAGGGGATGGCCATCAGGAAGCATTTCTGAACTGCAAGCGGCATTAGGGAGTGGGGCAGTGTCCTGCAGGATCTGCTTGCAAGAGCCAAAGCCAAGTGGGACAGAGATCTAGGAAACATCCTCCAGCGAGTACTTCTGGTGGGGCAGGGTGGAGGGGAGAGACTGGACAGATCCTTTCCTCCATGAACTTCAGAGAAGCGACAGGTGCAGAGGGGAGGCACGCAGAGGTGTCGGCACACAGGCCTTTCCAATCTTCACCTGCTGTGGCATAAATCATTTGAGTATGACTAGTGACTGCTGCAGAGTTTGCATCATCGTGCTGTTGGCACAGCTGTCTGACTTCCTTGCATGTGAGACCATGTGGCAAAGGCCCTCTGGTCTGGATGCAGGGGTTAGGGAAAGGGATGGAGGTGGACTGGGGCTGCCCCCGGACCACGGGAGAAGGACGTGTGGGCAGGGGACAGTGTTTCACCGCTTGGGGCTGGGCACAGCACCCCAGCCCTGCTAGGGAGAGAGGCTGCCAGCTACCCTATTGACACTCAGGTCCCCGTGCGCTCTCTCCACCCTTCCCACCCATGCTCTGATCTGCCTTTAACAGCCTGGATTTCCTACCAGGATGGTTTCATTTTGGTTCTCTCCCTCTTAAGAGTTTCAAGGGGCTGCACAAAATTAGCAAGTCAGGAAGCTGGGAAACGGAGACCTTAAACCCCGTCGCAGGAATGCAACACCCAGGTCACTTGGCTTTGCTTTAACATGTGCGTCCACTCTGTGTGTGCATGGGTGGATTGTGCCATTCCTGTATGAATGCCGTGGGTCAGTGAGTGAAGGTGAGCAGGGACAAGGGGTTAACCATTGCCACGGAAGGTTTTGGTGGCTCTGCTGTGTCCATTCCCCTCTGCCTTACTTTATGCTGCCCATTTTGGAATGGAGTGTTTACTCACATGCTGGAAAACAGGCTTCTTCACTTTGCTCATCTGTAATGAACAGTCAGAAGCTCCTCAGGTCCTCTTGGAGGGGTTGTGGCTAGGGGATGGCCAACTGTTTCCAAACTTTGCTCTTCCAGCACCTCCTTCTGCACAGAGACCGTGGCATCTTGTAGCTGGTGAGTCCAAGCTCTGGCATCATGACTGGCACCTTCAGCGTCCCTCTTCCTGGTGTTCTTCTCTGGGACCTGGATCACCTCAGTGTTGCCTCCATAGAAACCTCTGGTGCTGTTGGTGAAACCTTTGCCCACATTGACCACGTGGACTTTCTTTCCAACCCTCCTCTTCTTCCTGGTCTTCTTCTGGAAGAAGTGGCAGGTGAAGACCTGCTTGAAACGCTTGCGGAAGTGCTTGGAGATGAGGGCATAGACGATGGGATTGAGGCAGGAGTTGGCATATGAAAGGCAGTGGGAAGCCAGGCGGCAAGCGTAAGTGGCTTGGTTGAAGGGGAAGTGGCCAAACCAGAAGCACAGGATGACCAGGTGGTGGGGCAGCCAGCACAGGCAGAACAGGATGGCCACAGCTACAATCATCTTGGTGACCTTACGCTTGGCCTTCCGGGACTCTGAGATCCTTTCTATGGGGTCTACAGAGGTCCACAGAAACTTGATGGTCCTGGCATATGCCAGGCTCACCACGGTCACGGGCAGGAGGTATCCAAAAACAAATGTGAGGATGTCCAGAATCTTTCGGCGCTGGTCCTCCCAAATGGGGATGCAGATGGGCACCCTGTGATAATGGACAATGTGGTAGTAACTGAGGTAAGGCCCCGCAAAGAGCAGCGACAGTGACCAGATCGCTATGATGGCCACTCCTGCATTTCGGGTGGTACGGAGATCCCGGGACTTCAGTGGATAGCGAATGGCGAGGTACCTGGCAAGGAGAAGATGGAGAAGAAGAGACCAAACACAACATGGGTGAGATGATAGCTTGTTGCCTGCCCTGCCTCGGGGAGCTGTCATCTGTGGGCCCCTTCCCACACAGCCACCCACCTCTTCCCCTCCCCACCTTTTGCTAGGGAGGGTTATGGTGAATTCACATAGAGATCAGAGTCACCTTAACAGCAGGTCTGACATCTCCATTGCCCACTCTGCTGTGCTAGCTCAGGAAAGGCAAACAGCATGCCTGTTGAACCAGGAAAGAGAAGGATGGGAGCAGGACCCAGAGGGCTGCCTCTTTCTCCTCTGGTGCATTGTGGCCCTGGGATTTTGCAGTTCTTGGTTTTGCATGGTGGACGCCAAACCTCAGCATATGCCTGCACTCCTCCTTCCTAAGTGAGGGCTGGAAGAAGACATGGGGAGATAGGAAGGCTGGTTCTGCTGGCTCTGCCTCTGAGGAGACCCTACCTGCTCCTTACAGGACACTCAACAGAGTAAGGACTGGCTTTTCTCTCACCCCTTAGCTCAAGGGTGGCAAACACCTTGCCCTTGGTTTAAGGGACTCAGAAGGGAGGGGACACTTGCCTGTCAACGGAGACAGCGGCCAGGGTGAAGCTGCTAGCGTACATGGTGAGGTAGATCAGGAAATGCACAACCTTGCAGGCAAAGGCCCCGAAGAGCCACCCATCCAGGGTGTAAATGGTGGCCTGGAAGGGGACGCAGCAGATGATGAAGCACAGGTCGGCCATGGCCAGGTTAAGGATGAAGAGGTTGGTGGTATTGTATTTGACTTGGCCATTCCGCAGTAGCACGGCCAGCACCAGCCCATTCCCTACAGTACCCAGGAGAAAGATGAGAGAGAAGATGATGGGCACAATAATCCCTGCAGCTCGCAGCTCCAGGCTGTCAGAGGAAGTGTTCCAGCCTCCTGGCATCTCCACATCTGACTGCGAGGACCTGTGAGGGGAGAAAGGGAGACACGGCATCTGTGCATGGCCGTAGACAAGCGGGTGCTGGTCAGTGTTGACCACTGTGGCCACGAGAGCTCTGGCCCTAAGGTGCCTGATCTCAACCTTTGATCAACAGCCACATTTCTCCCAGAGTTGCCAGTCTCAACCAGCGGGTTAAATGATGACATTAAGATCCTCATGACATCACCGGCAAGAATGCTGTTGGGATCAGTCAGCCCACATCTGCCTGGCTCAAGTGGAGCCAAAGCCCCTTTCTCCTGCCCGCATTCACGTCCCCTCCACGGCACCCCTCATGCTCCCAGCCCCCTGAATGACCCCCTGCCCTGCTGCTCGACCTCCCCTACATCCCTCCTACAACCCCAAAGCTGCTAAACCTCTTGTCAGCACTTGCTTTGCAAGTCTAAATCCTGGCCGGTGTCCAACAGGGCTCAGTGAGGCACACGAGTCCACAGGGACTGCGAGTGGTTCTGACACCCCCACCTCAGGGCTGTGCCACTTCTGGCAGCAGGGACCTGATGCCTGGCTGACACCCCGCAGCGGCAGGACCCCACCACAATCCGGCTCCAAGGGACCTCCTTAAGATGGGCCCATCTCCACCCCGGAGCTGGCTGGCCCTTGGTCCCTTTGCAGTAATTATGCTCCACAGAGGTCACTCAGAGCAGTTCTTCCTAATGCTGAGAGGTGGTTACAGGCTGGACAGTGGCTGCTAGGAGAGAACGGGGGGAGACCTTGGAGCTGCCTGAAACACAACATGATGATCATTATGAAGGAGCATAATTATTACTGCAGCTCAAGGTATTGTGATTTGCAGCAAAACTTCCTCCAACCCTGAGCAACACTGCGCACAGGCGGGGAGCGCTGACAGCCTGTCTCCTAACGAGTCTTCACCGTGTTATGCTATCATTAGAACAAATTGTCCTTCGCTGAGCAGCAACCAAAAGGAAGAGATACTGTTATCTAGCAACTGTTGACATGCAATTAACTGGGTTTTGGGTCGTGCAAGCTCTTTCGCCCCACGCTCTCCCATCCCTCAGCTCACACCACTTCTCCTTCCCAACAGCCTCTCTGTATCGCACCAAAAGGTCGTGTCTGCCTCTCTGGCTCTGCGATCCCCTCTGTCCTATTAGTGACTATCTGTCTTCTCCATCCTGGCTCCATGGGACCTCCTTGCTTGAGCCGAGGACCCCGGTCACCCTCTGGGCATGCACTCACACTTCAGCAGTGGGGCATCTCTGGGCACTGTCCTGTCCTTGCTCAGGGAGCCCGAGGCTGCCCCTTGCTCAGGAAGCCGGCACTCACCTCTGGGAGGAAGGGCCTGCAGCTTGGCTCAGGGCACACCTCTGGTCCAGCCCAGGCAGCGGCAGCAAGGAGGACGCAGGCCACTGAGTAGTTTGTCCGGGCAGCACTGTCACCCCTGCCTGGTGCTCCGCTGTCTTCCCCTGCCCGCCATCAGGTCTGCTTTCTTCTCCTGACTCCCACACTCGTCTCTCTCCTTCTGGAGCTTCTCTTCTCTCTCTCTCTGTCTCCCCCTTTTCCCTCCCTCTGCTCTTGCTGCTGATCCATTGATCTCTGTGGTGGTTTTTTTTCTCCCTCTCCCTGATGTTGGGTTTGCAGTTAACTCCTCTCTGCCCAGCCTTCGCACGGGCTCAGCCGCTCCCCGCTCCAGTGAGACGGGCACGGCAGAGGAAAAGCCTGTTGCTCTCTGGTGGGGAGGGAGGATGGAGGGGGGCAGGACCCCACAGACTGTGGCGGGCCTTGTGGGCGCCCCTCGACACTGGGTATTCAGGACATGTTGCCCAGCACCTCCAGGGAACATGAATATCCCACCACGGTGAGCCTGGCCCCTGCCCTGTCCTTGAGATATGAAACTAAACCTTCTGGAGCATAAGCAATTAATTGCTATTACTAGCTGTTATTAATTAATTGTTAGTAGCACGGCACAGAGGAGATAGAGTCTCCCTCACAGTGCCTGATCCGGGGAAGAAGGAGAAAGCAGGTTTTGGTTTCCATCCAGTGCGGATCTGCCCTCCACCAGCATTGTTGGGGCACAGCAGCGTGGGGAGGGAGGATAAGCCATCCAGGGAGGCCATCCCCAGAGGTTCAGCTCCCTCACCGCTGCCCAGGACAGCACATGTGCTGCCTGATGTGCTGAGAGGGGACAGTGCCCCACGCAGCCCTCCTGCCCCACTGCCATGTCCTCCTCCGTGATGGGACCTGTGCCCTGCGGACTTCAAGTGCACTGAGGCAGACTGCGGCTTGGTGGTCCTTCCCCGGCAAGATCTGAAGGCCACCAGCTTCCCTTTACTGGGAAGATCCTCTTTCAATGATGGGGCAGGGTGTGGAGGGGAAGGAGGAGGCGATGGCAGCCCTGATACCCCCGTCAGCACCAGCCTTGGGCCTGGCGGGAGGGATGGAGCGGCCTCCCCTCCCGGCCTACCCCCCTGCAGGAGGAAGCGGGTGTCCCCGCCGGCTCGCTATCAGCCGCTGTAACCAGGGAAAAGGGGAAGGCCGTGCCTCAGGACGCGGTGATAACCCGGGGGATGCGGCACAGCACGAGCCTGCAGCCCGGCACAGCCCGCCGCAGCACTGCTCGCCATGGAGGGACCACACCGCGGCTGCTGCCTCCTCCTCCTCCTCCTCCTCTGCCTGCTCCCACCGCTGGGCGCCCTGGGCCCACCGCCACCTCTGGAGGAACCCCGGGACCAACCACCGGCACCAGCCGGCACCACTGACCCTACCGCCCACCTGCTCCGCAGCCGCCCCTCGGCCCCGGTGCGGCCCTACAGCCTCTCGCTCTCCCCTGAGGACTACCGCTACTCCCCCAAGCCCCGGCACCTGCGGCCTGGGCGGCTGCGCCGGCTACTGGGCTCGGCCTTCGACCCCTTCTGGATGGCGACCGAGGAGCCCCGGGGCCGCAACGGCAGCGTCCCTGAGGAGAACCTGGAGTCCCTGAGCCGGGACCTGGCGGAAAGCGCCGGGCGTTACCGCCGCAAGCTGTGGCGGGAGGCGGAGGGGCTGGAGCTGCCCACCCTGCTGCCCCCCGGCCCGGGGCTGCCCCCCGAGCTGCCGGGGGTTCTGGCCCGCCATCTGCGACAGTGGCTGGTGGAGTGGGCTGCCTGCCGCCTCACCTCCACCTGGGTTGACCTGGGACCCGTCTTCTGGCCCCGCTGGGTACGGCACACCGCCTGCAAGAACGGACCCCCCGGCTGCTCCTGGCCCCCCGGCATGACCTGCCGCCCCGCGCAGCTCACCCACATCAAGCTGCTGGCCTGGCACTGCTGGGCCCCCCAGACCCCCGGCCCCCCGCACTGCGCCTGGCGGCAGATCCCCTACCCAGTTGTGGCCGCCTGCAAGTGCTCCTGCCGATGAGGGGCTGGGGGGGAGGGCTGCACGGAGACCTCTAGCTCCTGTTCTTCCAGCCAAATGATCTGAAGAAGCAAGTGGCTGCCTGCACTCACTGCTGGGGCCACAATATTGGGTGGATAATCCTCGAAATGGAGAAATAAACCTCCAAAAAGGAAGCAGGGAGTGGCTGCGGGCATCGCTATTTCTCGCCAAAGCCCCTGGGTGGGGGGATGCGGCTGCTTTGCCTCTCTCCCCCCCCAGAACGGGGAGACATTAGTGCTGGCAGAGGCCCTTGTGCAGCCTTTACCTCCGGCAAAGGGTGCAGGATAGGAAAATCTTGGCGCCTGACGGGAGGTTCAGACCCCATTTGCATCAGCCCCAGTGGGCTCGGTCTGAGCTGGGGCAGCTCTGCCTGCCTGGGCAGGGAGAAAGGGCAGAGGGATGCCAGTGGGAAAGGAGCAGGGGGAGGTGGGTTGCACCTTGGGCTGGAAACTGCTGCATGGAGAGGGGCTGGAGGGTGTCAGTGGGAAGAGGGGCAGGTTTGGGGCTGCAAGAGGTTATTCAGCTGGGTGGGTAAAAGAAGTTGGGGGGGGGGCAGCA
>VWZZ01002042.1:474562-485669 GCA_013399095.1 Psophia crepitans | reverse complement strand
CCTACTTGGAAGTAAAACAGGAAAGACATGGAGATCCCACACCTATCCCACAGGGTGTAGAGGGCGGTGGCTTGGGACCGTGGGGACCTGGCAAGTCACCACACAGGGTCTGGGGTGAGTCAGTGAGGAACTGCATCCTTGAATAATGGCTCTGGCCTCCACATCCGACCCAGCAACAAGTCCTCTGCTTTCTGGGCTAAAAGCTGCAGATCAGACTAAGGTCGGGAAGCCTTGAAGAAATAAAGAGCTGGAGCTTTGCCTGGGAATGCAGTATTAACAGCACCTGAGTCAATGGGCGCTACATAATTCATTTCTAGTGTGCCATCGCCTGACCCTCCTGCCTCCCCCCGGCTCCAGCACTTCCTGCGCCACCGTGCAAACCGCAGCCTGCTGCAGAGCTCGGCCTTGAGGGAGGCGGAGAGGCAGCGGGGGTGCGGGGGTCGGCTGCTGAGGGGCCTGGGAGACATGGAGGGGAGAAGGAGGTCAGGGCGTCTGGTGAGGAGGCGGAGGAGAAGCGGGGAGCGTGTGTGCGCATGCAAGAGCGAGTGTGCGCATCGCAGGGGACAGGCTGCTGCTGGGGCTGAGCAGTGAGATGTCTGTACGACTGCTCTCCCACTGAGGGGGGGCTTGAAAGCTGGAACAGGGTTAAACGTCTTGGGTTGGTTGCCCTGAGTGGAGCAGAGACATCAGCAGGGCTGCCTGCAGAAGCCCAGGGGAGAGGGGGAGGCCTACGCTGGGGAACCAGCAGGAGGGAAGGAGAGGGGCCGCACGGTACAGATGTACAACGGAGGAGTGAAATTAGCGGGGAGCAAGGGGGTGCACACGCATCAGGCTCAAAACAGCCATGATTCAGTTCAGGGACTCATTCCCCCTGTACCAGAGCCCATCTGGCTGAAGCTTCAGCTCTTGCAGGTTAGAAGAGGGGCCTGAGCGCAACCCCCTGCCCTTTCCCCACTACACTCCCCATTCCCAAAATACTGCCCGTTCATAAGAGGGGAAAGAGTTTGCAGCACCTCGGGGGCCTGGCACCACACCGAGGGAACTCCGTATCATACTTTGGCTGAGCTCAGGGCCCTGCGGAGACGGAAAATTAAATAAAATTGGCACACAACTACACTGCCTGGTGCCCTAAGGCGTTTGGCAGCAGCCCTACAGAAAATGGATTTCTCCCCTGCCCTCTGCATCCCGTAAAGCCCTGCAACCCTGGATTAACTTCTGTGTTCTTCCGCAGCTCCTCTGCCTCAGGTCAGACACATTATCGCCCTGTAGCTCGCTCCCTGACCGCCTAAAGGTGGGTAGCTTTTTTGGAGCGGGCCTTCGCTGATGTGACCGAGCGCTCCGGCACCCAAGCACAGCGCGCCCTCATTCCAGTTGGAGTCTGTCCCCGTCCGCAGGCAGCTGGCAGGCAGTTCCGCACGTGGGCAGACAGCAGGACACACATGATTTCGCATCTGCAGCAAAACCAATGCAAACAAAGCAATCCTGAGAGATGCCCAGGACCCACTTGTTCCTGCTTGAGCGCTAAATCACTACTCCAGATAGTTTGGAGGAATAAATCCAGAGACCCCAGCCTGCTGTGTGCTCTCTGCTGTGCGAAAATTGCAGTGGATGGAAGGAAATTACACGTTTCTGTCACCTGCCCTGCTCCTGGCCTCAGCCCCAGGCAGATGAAGGCCCTCTCACCATGCTGCTGGCCTCTGCCACCCCAGCTGGCCTGCTGCCTGACGTCTCCTCTGGGCCAAGATGCGGCTCCCAGGGCCGGTTTGGGAGCACTGCAGTCCTAGGCAAAGCCTTAGAGCCAGCCCCAGGGACTAAAGAAGCCTCACACCCAACACCTGAGAGTGGGAAGGGGAAAAAGGAGGACCGGAGCTTTGGCCAGCTCACGCCCACTTTCCCAAACCAGCTGCTGGTGGCACAGGTTGCCAAGGGCTTGGGAAGCCCCTGCCAGAGTGGGGAATTGCTGGAGTGACGCTGCTGTACCCGCAGGAGAGGAAGAAGCAGCAGACATCTTTGGGCATGCCAGCAACCATCAGAAGGAGACAGCAGGAGCTGTAGTGCTTCAGCGCCCGGACTGAGGCTTCAGGGGTCACAGCAAGAGAGGATACAGATGGGCTGCAGCTCGCAGATGAGAAAACAAGAGCTGGACAAATATCCGCTGCACTGCAGGACACCTTTAATGACCGAAGAGCTGGTTGCCAGTGCCACTGCCAGCTCGGTGTAACAGCAACAGCCTCCTGCAGGCTGCGATGTCTGGAGGACTGGTCCTGCTCAGGCCTCTTCCCCCGGCACAGGCACTTGGTTGCAGGCAGGGAAGGCACCAGAGGTGTTTGCTAGCCCCTCAAGGCAACGCTCCGTGTTTCCGTCCCACCTCGGTGAAAGCCTCCACGCAGCGGTCGATGTCCTCATCGCTGTGCACAGCCGAGATCTGGACCCGGATGCGGGCCTTTCCCTTGGGGACCACGGGGTAGCTGAACCCAATGACATAAATGCCTGGGGAGGAAACACACGGAGAGTCAGAGCTGGCTGGGAGGGGAGGAGGCTGAGGTGGTACTCGGTGACAGAAAGGGTTTTGGATCCTCCCTCCCCTCTCGATAACCGTCTCCAGGCTTTGGGGCTTTCACGTGGCCTCTTCTGCCAAGCATGGAGATGAGGGTTAGGGTCAGCGATGGGGATGGAGTCCAGCATGGCAGGACAAGAGGGCTAACATCCCCCCCCAAAAGAGAAAGGAGGTGAAGCCAGCAATGTCTGAGGGGACCAGGAAGACATCTGCACCTGGAGTATCTGAAAATAACAGATTTCACGCAGGAACATCCTCTGGTGGAAGGACAGTGGTGGGACTACCACCGGCTGTCCCTTTCCTCAAGGCGTGTGTCTGCATCCAGAGCTCCCTCCCCGGCTCACCTCTGTTCAGCATGTCCTCAGCCATCACTGCAGCCAGCCGAGCGTCCCCGAGCATGACAGGGCAGATGGGGTGATCTTTCCCCGAGATGGTGAAGCCGGCTGCCGTCATCTTGCTTCTGAACCTGGTGAAGAGAACGAAAGGATGAGTAAAACCTCATCACCCCTGTCCTAGGGGACTGCTGCCTTGCTCTCCCCTGGGAGCCTCGGTCACGGAGGGCTGGGTGAGGTTCTCCTCCACCAGGCATCTCCTGTGCAAGGAAGGGACATCTCTTTTTTGGAGTGACCTCCTGCTTTTTCCTGCTCAGCTCCAGGAACTGCAGCTGCTTAAGGGACAGATGTGTCCTAGCTCAGAGAGCATCCAGCTGCCATACATCTGTCCACACATCTGTCCAACATGGGCACATCCTGCAGTTTCCCCTGAGCACCCCCTGGCCGTGACTTGCAAACTGCCTTCACAGCTATCACCGGGGGCGGGGGTGTGGAATAAACACATACGGACCACTCATTCCTAACGAGCTCTGCTCCCACCCCAGTGTGGCGCACTCACCGTTGGGTCTTGGCAGCCATGGACTGTGCAATGGCATTGCTCTCCATGAGGAGGTCCAGGGCCTTGGAGGCACAGCCCACCACGGCGGGGGGCAGGCTGTTGGAGAAGAGGTACGGGCGAGAACGCTGGCGGAGCAAATCAATGAGGGGTTTGGGGCCGGTTGTGTACCCACCTGCACATGGAGGACAGAGAAATGGACAAGTCACCCCCAGGGTGATCTGTTCAGAGGGATCTCCCTTGATAAAGCCAACCTGCCACCTACAGCAGGAATTTCAGTACAAACCAGGCCTAGAAAAGACACAGCTGATGCCTTCTACCAAGAGTTTTCATCCTGACCCCAAAGGCAAATGCATGGGGAAGATGACAGCAGAAGGAGCACATCGCAGGACCTCCCTTGACCCTGCAGCAGGCTCCCAAACTGAGCTTCGCGCCACCACTAGAAGAGGACAATGTGCCTTTGTGGCTCTGTCATTAAGCAGGACAAGGAAACATCAAAGCCATGCTGCGGAGCTTTTTAGAGTGTGGAGGGCCTTGGACAAAGAAATGCCTTTACCTGCAGCTCCTCCAAGAGCTTTTCCCAGGGTGGAGTTGATGATGGTAACTTTGTCCATCACTCCCAGGAGCTCATCAGTACCGCTGTAGAAAAGGAATATCCATTATCAGCTGTGCCAGCATGCACCAAGGGAGCTTCTCCACACCTGATGCCTCAAGGGAAACAAAGCACCACCACCCAGGTCTCTGGTGTCCTCCCTTCTGATAAAGGAAGAACCATCTCTGTGCTAGTTTAACCCAAGTGTTGGCCATCTCTTCTCCAGCAGAAAGGCTAAGCTGGGATCTCTCAAGACCACAGGTTCTGCATCTTTTCCAGATGGGAGAGCACTTAAACTTCCCGCACAGAAGTTGAATTAGTCCCAGCAGAGCACTGGCCATCGATGCAGGTCTTGCACACGCCTCTGACACACCACGCCACGCCAATAGCATACATCAGGGAAAATCAGTTGCCTGGCTAGAGTAGCAGATATCCTTTGAGGTGGGCTGTGTACATCACTGATGTGCTGCCCTAAACGCACACAGGCCTAACGCACCTGTGTCAAGGACTACACTAGTGGAACCAACTGGACGTGGCAAACTTGCTCTGCCGCTTCGTGCCCTTCAGCCCAAAAAGGCAGCACAGGTCTTGGCCACCCAGCTGTTGGCTCTTTTGAAACACAATGTTGTAGACAACAGCATCAGGTTCACACTGAAACTAGCACAACTCATGAAGTGCTGGGTAACCGTTCCCTCTTCCTCAAGCCATTGTCCACTTACACACCTCAGTACACTCAAACAGTTGTTTTGCAACTGGTGGGACCACAGAGCCCACTGGGACAGAGGGGCAAAGTCTATGTCAACTCACAGGATGGCTACTGTGCCCCAAGGAAGGAAGATTACAAGACAAATAGACCATCCTATTATTTCTTCTTTATGAAGACTCAAATTTGAGACAGCTCACTACAGCTACAGCATCTGGAATATATTAAAGCTCAACACCACCACCTCTCTTGTTAGTGATGAAGTGCCATCTTAAAAGATGCCTCCTGCACCATCATTTTGATCCAGGATGAAACATTCGCCACAGCCTTGGTGAGAAATCGAGGGAAGTTTTCTTGCTTAGTTCCCACTTCTCACCCATTTCACAGCTTGGTGTGGACTTGCCAAGTTCTCACATGAGATCTGCCTATGGAGGAAAGAGCTAGAAGGCAGGTCTTCTTTTGACTTTTTTTAGAGATGGCTTTCTCCTGTTGTCATCTCCTGCACTCTCCTTCCATCTGAGCAGGGACTCATTGCTCGTTCCTACAGGTGTGGTCTCACACAGGTCTCTATCTTCCAGTACAGAGCAGGAAGGACCACGTGATGGAGTGCTTGGCGCCCACGTGCCTGAACAAAACAAGCACGTGAAGCATCTGTTCTCAGCAAACGCCTGCAGCGAGCGCAATGCTTGGCACCTGGGGCATCTCTAGGGATGGAGGAAAAAGCTGCTCTGAGGGAATTAATCAAACTGTGCAATCTAATTCCACAAAACTCTAAAGACCCAAGCATTTGAAAGGGATAGCTGAGAGGAGAAGGACTTGGAAATCAGGAAGACCAACTGCTAGCCAGGAGAGGCAGCTGAGACGGTCACACCATTCCTTACACACAGAGAAGCGGCTGTCACGCTGGGATGGGTCACTGCAGACATATCTCCCTTCAATCCCCTCAGGTACCCAGAAGGGATATATCACCAGGAGGGTGGGGCTGAAGCAAAGGTGAGGAGCAAAGCCTTCAAGAAACCGTGGCTCCAGGAGTCCCCGCACAAAACCATGTCAGTCATCACCACCTTTGGCCTTGCCTCAGAGGTAGCTGTGGTTGGGGCGGGGGCGGGGGGGGGGGGCCGAAATAGGAGTGAAACAGCCCTTACCGGCCATTGGGTCCCAGGAAGCCTGTGGCATGGCATTCATCAATGAAGACCAGGGCATCATACTTTTGGGCCAGCTGGCAGATTTCCTTCAGGGGTGCGATGTCACCATCCATGGAGAAGGCACCGTCGGTAGCCACCAGCCGCAGACGATGTTTCTGTGGGAGGAAGAGTGGCATCCCCAGGGGTGAAGATGTTACCCTGAGGAGAGGGGCTGGCAAAGGAGACCGGGATGCAGCCCAGCTCCTGTAGGGGGTGGAGATATCTAACCAAGACAGGGCATTGCGTGCAACCTGCTGCTTCCCCACCTTGCCTATCCGTGCCCACCTGTGCCGACTGACAAAAATTATGCCTATTGCATGGGAAAAGGCACAGCTCACCCTTCGGGGCTGGTTACTGCACACGTAGGACAGCACCCTCCCAGTGGGGTCGGAGCACACCGCAATACCTGAGCATCCTGCAGCTTGGCCTCCAGGTCCTGCATGTCCATATGCTTGTAGCGGTACTTGTTAGCCTTGCACAGGCGGATTCCGTCGATGATGGAGGCATGGTTCAGCTCATCCGACAGCACTGCATCCTCTGGGGTCAGCAGGGCCTGGCCACATCAAACAGAAAGGATCATCCTTTGCTCCAGGGTGCCACCTCACCAAAATCTTTCAGCCTCTTTCAGTGCGAAGGACAAGGCTGCGTCTGACTGCAGCTGCCATGTCTCTCCTGGCACCGCTAAACTGTTCACTTTCCTTCCCAGCCACCTTATCCCCCAATTTCCTCAGGCCAGGCTCTTGCCGGTGGCTTCCTGAGCTCAAAACCTCCCTCCCCTTCCCTAGCAAGCCTGGGACATCACCCCTTCCCCCCACCTACACTTCCAGGGGGAGGACAGACCTTCCAGGAAAAGGACAGACTTCCTCCCCAAAAGCTGGAGCTGGCTGGGGAAGGGGGAGGTGAGGGCTGGTTAAACAGCTCCATGTGGCTCCCCCAGTCCACAGGGTTCTCTGCCACCAGTCACTGTCACCTTCTCTGCAGCACAGAGGTGACATCAGAGCCTCTGGAAAGCAGGGCAGCTGTGTCACTGTCACCTCCTTCCTCCACGCACAACACCAGGAAAATCCTACGAACCTCGAAGATACCAGCATTGGCATCAAAGCAGCTGGCATAGAGAATGGCATCTTCCCTCTGGTGGAAACGCGCGATCTTCTCCTCCAGGTCCTTGTGTATGCTCTGAAGAGAAGAGAGGAGCGAGCGTCAGCGGTGGGGCCGCACAAGTTCTCACTTGCCCGCTGCTGTTAGACGCTGACTGCCAGGGGAGGAAGCAGCCAGGTTTTGTGCAGGAAAGGTGCGCGTGCGTGGGAGAAGTCGGTGGTGTCCAGGCGGTGTTTGCAGACGTGGCCCTAACACACGGTTACGGGTTTGGAGGCCAAAAGCACAGCAGGGAGAGTCCAAGCTCCTCACCCACGGGGAGCAGCTCTGGGTTTGCTCTGCACTGCAGCAGCCGGGGCTCTGCCAGGGACCCAGCGCGGATAAACCGGGCTGGGTTTGACAGAGCCACGTCAAATCAGGCTCGCTGTAATTCTGAGCCTTACCGGGGAGAAAAAGACAGTCATTCTGTGAATTCAGAGGGGTGCTGAGTTTCTTTGCTCTCTGAGGGGCTCTAATGGTTTAAGTCGGCCTGTTTCCAGGGTTTTGGCTAGCGGGGACTCAGCAGGCTTTTTTTTTTCTGCCGGGCCGCGTGTCCCTTAGCGCTGCGCACATACGTGAGGCTGAACAAGGCCCCTGAGAAAGGCCCCCCCGGAGCAGGGGGTGCTGCCCCGCTGCTCGGTACCTGAGTACCGCAGATGAAGCGGACGGAGCTGAGCCCGGCGCCAAACTTCTCGAGGGCCTCCACGGCAGCACGGATCACCTCGGGGTGGCTGGAGAGCCCCAAGTAGTTATTAGCGCAGAAGTTAAGGATCCCTGAGGGCAGAGAGAGAAAAGCACGGGCATGGCACCGGGGAAAGAAGCCCGTGAGCCCTCCCCACCGCCTCCCGGTACTCACCGGTTCCACCGCCCTCCAAGCGGAGGTGAGGACCTTGCCGAGAAGCGATGATCCGCTCGCTCTTCCAAGTGCCGNGGCGGGGCGGGGCGTTGCCGTGGCTCCGCCCCCCCCCCCGGTCGGGCTTCTACCGCTTAGGAGCGCTTCGGGCGTCTTCTCCAGAAGGTGTTCAGGGCTTGTTTTTGGTGGGGAGGTGCTGTTCCGAGGGGGTTAAGCACCCCAAAACCAGGCGATTTGGTATCCCTGGAGTCTGGGGGAACCCCACCTGTGGGATTTAGGCACCGTCGGGGGGTACGTACTAGGGTCCGAGAGATTTTGAAGTAACGGGTCATCGTGGACCTTGAGGATCAACAAGCCCAGGAGCGTTAGGTGGTCTCACCTAAAGGGATTTGGGGTCTTCAGCACAAGGGACTTGGATCCTTGCATCTAGGTGGTTTATGCAGCCTGGAGAAGAGAAGGCTCCATGGAGTCCTTGTACTGGCCTCCCAGTACCTGAAGGGGGCCTACAGGAAAGCTGGAGAGGGGCTGTTTACAAGGGCAGGGAGTGACAGGACAAGGGGCAATGGCCTTAAACTGAAGGAGGGGAGATTTAGATTAGATACCAGGAAGAAATTCTTTACTGCGAGGATGGTGAGGCACTGGCACAGGTTGCCCAGAGAAGCTGTGGAGGCCCCATCCCTGGCAGTGTTCAAGGCCAGGTTGGATGGGGCTTTGGGCAACCGGGTCTAGTGGAGGGTGTCCCTGCCCACGGCCGGGGGGTTGGAACTAGATGGTCTTTGAGGTCCCTTTCAACCCAAACCATTCTATGATTCTATGGGTGCCTACCACAGGGGGTAGCAAAACAAGGGTCTGTAGGATTTGGGTGCATCCAGTTAAGGTGACCAAGGATCTTTCGATGTGGGAAGTTTAGGACCTACCAGCTGAAGGAGATTAGGTACCCAAGCCCAAGGAATTTGAGCGCCGTTTGCTGAAGGGATTTGTGACCCACAGACCCACCGTGTTTAGACACAGAGAGTCTAGCTGGATCAGGCATCTCCATCCTTCACTACAGCTGATTTGGAATCCTGTGAACAGAGTGGTTTAGACCCCTCATGTCCAGGAGGATTAGACACCACACTCTTCAAAGGGGTTTAGGGACCTCAGACTAGGTGGTCTGTGAGCCTTTGGTCCAAGGGTCTTAGGAACAAGAACCCAAAGGGAGCCGGTGCCTCCAGGCCAAGGATTTCAGCACCCTGAACTACATGGTTTGGAATCCTCGACGGCTGAAAGCCTCAGGTGCCATCTGCCCAAGTAATTTAGGATCATCACGCCAATGCATCTGGGAGGTACCGCCTGGGAAGGTGAAGGCTGCAGGCCCATGGGATTTCAGCATGGCAAGTCCAAGGGGACTGGGCATCCACAGCCCCTGGGATTTCAGAGGTCTTGGCCCAGGTGGCTGGGGATCCCGACATCCAAGGAGTTCAGCGTCTCTGGTCAAGGGGGATTAGGCACCTCCTGCCTGAGGCTCAGATCCTACTGAGCAGCAGGGCCAGCCCACAGGCTCCCTGCCAGCCCCGACTGCCAGGACCGCCCAGCTCAGCCCCTGGGAGGGGCTCTGGCAGGGGTCAGGCAGGCCCCAGAGTTGTGCTGGCTGCTGCTGTGCACACAGCCAGAGCCCCGGGGTGACAGCCAGCAGCCCTGCCTCACCCTGCCCTGGCCACCCATCCCAGCCTGCCTGCGGACCTGCCCACTGCCGTGCTCCAGCCCATTCCTCCCTGTGGAGCAAAGCTGCTCATAGCTGTGTTTGTCTTGTCTCCTCAAGGATCAACCCCTTCCTGCTTGCTGGGCACCTCCAACTCCTGGAAAGCTAGTGTGGACAGACCCTGGCCCTGCTCCACCTCCTCCATCCCACCCCTGCCCCAAGAGTCCCGGGCAGCCCCACTGCCCAGCCGGCCAGGTGGTTATCTCCAGCACCAGCCAGACCTCACGCCCAGCACACCTTGCCTCGGCCCCGTGGCTGGGAGCCAGGCTGGTGGAGGACGGAGCAGGGAGCCCCTTTTCCTCCCCCCAGGAAGGCTGTGGCTCTTGCAGCCGTACGTTCCCCCTTCCCCTCCAACGCAGGCAGGGTCTTTGCCCAGCCCCAGCGAACACAGAACCCCCCAGGAGCCGGGGCAGGATCAGGAACTGAAATCCTGCACGGCCTCAGCAGACACGCGGAGTCACCACCACTCCCGACACACAACAAGCAGCCCGGCATTAAAAACCCACAACAGACCCACGCACGAAATTTCTGAGACAATGAAATAAAACCCCAGACAAGTAACTCTTAAAAACTGGAACTCTCTGTATCAAAGATGTTCCTTTTTCCTTTCATTTAGTGCTTTGGTTTAGGTATTTCCAGACATGAATACATCAATTCTTTATAAAATGCAATAGAAAGGGGTTGAGAATAAAGGCAAAAGCTATTTACAGAAACCAATGGGCAGAGTACCGGAACACCTCTAGACTTCTCACTTCTTCTTGGGTGATTTCTGGGCGCTGGACTTGGCTTTGGGTTTCGATCGCTTTGCCTTCTTGGGCTTGGACGCCTTCAGGGACTTGACCTTAAAAGTCTTTGTCGTCTTGGCTTTCTTCGGGCTGGCTCTCACCTTCTTCCTGGCTTTCCTGGCGGCAGATTTGGGCTTCTTTGCCGGCGACTTGGCTTTCCTGGGCCTAGCCGCTTTCCGGGGTGAGATGGATTTCCTGGCCGCCTTCTTCCTCTTCCTGGCCGGGGACTTCTTCACCTTGTCAGCCTTGGCCAGGCGGAAAGAGCCGGAGGCACCGACGCCTTTGGTCTGCTTGAGAACGCCGGCGGCGAGCAGGCGGCGGATGGAGAGCTTGATCTGGACGTCGGCATGCTGGCCCACCTTGTAGTGGCTCTTGATGTACTTCTGGATGGACTGGCGCGAGGAGCCGCCGCGGCTCTTCTCGGCCCGGATGGCGGCCGTGATCATGTCCGAGTAGGTGGGGTGGGCCGCTGGCCGCCGTGCTGCCCTGGCCCGCTTGGGTTTGGTGGCCGGAGCCGGGGCTGGAATCGGGCTCTCCGTCATGGCTAGCGCTCTGCCCCGCTGTCCCCTCACGGCAGGGAGCCTGGCCCACCCGGCCCGGACCCCCGCCCCTGGGCGGGGAGAGGCTGCGGGAAGGAGCGGCGGGTGGCAACCGCGGCGGGGCCGGTGCT
>VWZZ01002042.1:454900-472699 GCA_013399095.1 Psophia crepitans | reverse complement strand
GGGGGGGGGGGTGTAAGCGTCAGCCCTGAGCCCCTGGGGTTGGCACATCGCCACACGCTGACCGCAGAGCCTTAAAACCCTGGCAGCCATTATCAGGGCAGCGCAGTGACAAGGGCAGCAGGAACAGCGGGAGGCAGGGAGGGAGGGGGGCAGAGGCTTTACCTAACTTTAGCCAGCTGAAAATTAGGGGTCTAATCTCAGTTGGTCACCTGGACAGCTCCTGCAGCCGACCAGGGCTGCTCTGTCTGCGCTGGTGGGTGTTACTGCTGGCGGGCAAACACCCTCTCCCCTACACATGGGGGTGCTGACCCTTTCATCTGGACTAGCTCCCTAATTTTTAGCCTGTCAAGATAGGGGGAAGACCCCGTATCCCCAAGCGACTCGTTGGAGGGAAGGCATACAGGTGGTCACAGCTCATGTGGGTGCTGCTGACCTTGGACATGGGGGGGGAATCCCGCTCAAGGTAACCCCAAAGCACCCCACTTGATATTGGAAAGCAATATTGGAATGCTCACCCCGTGAGCCCTGCGCTGTTCGACCGACACTTCCTTAGCCTGTGCTGGCCAGGACTGAGAAGGGTTTTCCGGCCCCTGTTGAGATGCTGGGGCTAGAGGTGGGATGCAGATGCTGCACGGCAAAGCAAGCCCTGCTGCTTCTGGGAAGTGGGGTCCAGCACCACCAGCACCCCACCGCAGGCAGCGTGGCAGGGAGGGGCTCATCCCCATGTAAAAATTATTCCCATGGGCCGCCCAGTTCCCTGTGCCTGGCTTGGGCTCATACTTGTGTTTTTGGCCACAGGAACCTGCTGCCATGCCCAGGGTGGGGCGGATTACCCCCTGCACCCCCTTTTCTCCTCAAAAAGAGCTAATAAACTGCTCCAAGCCTCCCGTGCCTCCCCTTTCTGGCATTAGGTCGCAGAGGTTGGAAAATACTGCTGCTCCAGTGAACCCCAGAGGACAGAGCCTGGCAGAAGCATCCTCTCCGTAAACCCACTTACCGTCCCCTCCCTCCCTGCGCTGCGTTCAGCCGGACCCTGCGGGGATTTACGCGCTTCCAGCCGTGGATTTCATCTTACATGATCAAACTGCATCCATCATGGAAGTGCTACGGATCGACCGGGTCACAGCCCCTGCCTTGTTGGGGCAGGACGGCTCTTTGTCGGCATTCAAGCACGCAGGGCGCTTCTGGCAACTAATGCCAGCAACAACATGTTATTTTACCTGGTTTCCATTTTCAAAGAGGTTCAAAATCCCCAGCAGCAGGACTTGGCCTTACTGGCAACCAGATCTAAGTGCTTCGGTGCTTTTTTCAGCGGTAAAGCAGGGAAATTGGCTGATTTTCCAGCTGTGCTCACCAGAGCTTCAGCCTCGAGCCCCTGGCATGCAACACGGTGCTGTCGGCCTGGCATGAAGCCGCGCAGCCTGGCAGCCTCTAATGGCAGAATGGGCTTTAACGATGCCAATAAATGTTGAAGGGATATTGCTGCTGGACCGATCATCACTGTTTTAAAAGATTTTCCAGCTGCTTTTTAAGGGCAAGCTCCTTAGCGAGCTGGGATGCTGGCTCTCCCGACACCAGGGCGCCGCGTGGCTGCATGTTTTCCCTGTCGTTGAGGCTGGGACATTTCTCGCCGCCACAACCCCGCTGAGAGCAAGTGGATGGGGTGCAGGCATCGCTTTGGGATGCTCTTTGGGCTCCACCAGCCATCGCGCCTGTCACTCGCGGGCATTTCAGTCATCTCCTCTCCCCCCACCCAGTTCCCCTGCACCAGGGAGATAGCGATGCGGAGACGACGGAGCAACCGTATCGCCTCGCTGCAGGGGAGATGGGGGCCGCCCGATTAACACCGCGACAGTTTGGGAGGCGGCGGTCCCGCGTCATCCCGGGATGACAGGACACTCCTGCCCAGCCCGCGGCTGATCTGCAGGCACAGAGCCTCGAGGAGGGGCGGCTCGACGGCCTGTCAGGCACCCACACATTTTGCCCGTGCTTACACGACATGTTTATCGGGGTCAGCAGCTCCCGGTCAGGAAGGGGTGAAAAACCCAAACCCAAAACACCGCGTCAACCAACAAACCAACCCAAACAAACACACGGTACTGAAAGCCCTGGCGAGCTGCACGGACCTGCAGCCTGCGGTTCCACCCTCGCTCACCCCCAGCGTCCCACTCCTGGGGGTTTCCTCCCCGAGTAGTAGGTACAACCACGCAGACTGTTGTTTCAGTGGTTATTTTTCTAAAAACCACGTATGCACATCCCAGCCCACACCACCGTGCCCTGAACGCCTCTTTTTTTTCCTCCTTTCTTGGTCCCTACCACTGCGCCACGGCACGACCAGGCCCCACAGCCGGGAAGCCGTTGCCCTGAGCTGCTCCATCGCCTCTTGCCTGCCTTCCCATCTTGGACCTCGGTGTGCCAAGCACTCACCCCGTCCCAAACTTGATGGCAACAGCCACATCCTGCTGGGAGGCAGAGGGCAAAGCCTGGGCCTTGGGCAGCGCAGGGACGGGAGGGTTTTTAGGTCAGAGACAGCGAGCCCTGGCTCTGCAGGGGTGCAGGGGGGAGCCAGCTGCTGAGCTCAGCGCCCGGCATCTTGCATCATCCGCTGGGTTGCCCAAGGGCCTCCTACACGTGACAAATGCCTGCAACCCAGCTTTACCGGAATCTGTGACTTACAAAGCGGCTTGCCTTTTCGAGGGAAAGCAAGATGCTGCAGCCGTGCCCGTGAGGAGTGGGTCTGTATTTGCCTGCACCCCCTTGCCCCAGGGACCACAGATACCAGGGTGAGGTTACCACACACTGAGCAAAGACGTCCTGCCCTAACTCTTCTCATTGCAGCTGTCACCACGTCCTTAAACCTTGCTCCATGTCTCACAGGACTCCAGCCCCCAAGCCAAGGCATCCATCACCTCCATCCCAGGGTCCTTCTCGAGCTCTTTGCCTTCCCCTCTGCAGACAGTGCTCCCAGCCTCAGCTCAAGCCCCACAGTTAGGGCTCTTCCATGATTGCCAGCAGCTTCTCTGCAGAGCAACAGCTCACGTTTACATTGGGACAGGGCTGAATGAGGAGCAGACACCCCCAGGTCCTCCATCCTGCCAAAAAAGCAATGCTCTTCACCCAAAACCAGAAGGAAAGCATTTGAGATCGCCCTGATCACCCCCAGGATATATACTGTTTGCTCTCTCTGCCAGTAATTTGCAGTGTCATCTGCCCACCCCCCCCCAACACTGGATTTACTAATGCAGCCCAGGCTCAGCTCTTTCTCCACGGGGCTGAGGGTCCACATGGGATTTTCAGAGCGGTGCTGTGAAGCGGATTATTTCCCCCCAAAACCGCAAGGTGGAGCAGACAGCTGGATAATGGCACTGCAGGGCTCCTCTTGTTCTCCCGCTGGCGGTGCAGAGCTGAGGGTGCTCCTGTTGCCTTCCCCCCCTGAACCCAGAGGGAGGGAAGTGACAGGTCAGGCTGCCCCCACATCACACTGGAACCTGGAAAAATGACCCCACACACGCACACCTCCACACTTGGTTAGGGAAACGTTCCCCTCAACAAATAGGTTTTTCTCAGCGAAAGGGGAAGATTTTATTAAGTTAAAAGTTGAAGGGTGGCGCAGAGCAGCAGCAGCTGCCACCTTGGTGGGGAGTTGGCTCCGGCGGGTGCAGTAGCAGCCTCACAGCTCTTCCACGGAAAGGAGAAGCCCCGTAGCTCTGGGCTCCTGCCAATTCAAGTTCTTGAAGGAGCCAAAGGACCATCACGGAGAGAGCTCGATCATGCGGACTCTTGCCAAGGTCTCCTCTTTCAAAAGTGCCAGGCAAGCACGTCCATGGCAGACTGCCCCGGCAGCTCCCTCCTATGGCTTGCATGTCTTCTCCACGGGTCCCTGGGGGTGGTACAGGGAGTGGGGGGAGAGTGGTCCTCGCCATGCATCCCAGGGAAGCCGTGGAGACATTTGGAAGAGAGGGAATACGTGCTGAAGGTGGCTGTGCGTCCAGGAGCAACAGGGCTCGGGAGTGGGGTGGAAAACCAGATTCTCTTTCTCAGGTTAGAAAATGCTGGTGATATAGTAAAAGCTTTCCCTGTCCTCTTCCCCTTCTTCCCAGGGGGGAAAAAATCCTCTATAAAATATAATTTTCACATATAAAATCCTGAAGAAGGTGCATGTAAGGAGCCAGTCCAAACAATGTGCTCAGGTACGCAGGCAAAAGGGGTTCATCAAAAAAAGCTTTGGAAGGGGAGCGAGGAGGCTGGGGGGTGGGTGGGATTCCTTGCCAAGGCGACAACGGATGGGATTCAACCTCCCCCTCCCCGCAAATAAGGAATGGAGCAAATACAAAACAAGAACAGATACACAAACGAAGAGCAGACCTAGAGAGAGACAAAACCAGAAACAGTTTAGAAAGACTCCCACCGGGCACAGAACTGCCGTCCCTCCTGCTCCCCCGGGAGATGGCCACCCGGCGCCCTGCTACAGACCCACTCATCTCGGCGCCCACCAGCAAGTGCTGGTCGGGCAGAGTGACCTCAATCCTGATGGCCACAGCAGCATCCAAGCAAGAAGCAGACAACGGGACGCCCTCCTTTCTGTCACCCTGCTTCCCTCCCCAGCCGCAACAGGGATGCCCGCAGGCGAGCGTGGGAGGAGGGCTGGGTCGAGTGAGGGCTGCTTTGATGCAGACCTAAAATTTCCGTGCTGCGATAGGGAAACCACTTCAAAGGCGAACGCAGCAGGGACATCACCTATGTAGGTAGCGCATGACTGCCCCGCACCGCCATCACCCAAGCCATGGGGTGAACACCAGCACGTGGCTGGCTCTCACCTCCAGCCTGGACGAGCAGCACTTGGTGCTGGCTGCAAAAGCACGGTGAGAAGGGGGCAGGGGACCTTGGGAGCACGTCAGGGACAACAGGAGGGCCATGGGTGCAGGACGAGAGGATGCAAGAAACAGAAGGAAGAGTTTAAGGCAGAAGTTTCAGCACGAGTGGAGCAGGAGGAACTGGCAGCTTCCATCTCCCTGTCAAAGCGGGGCAGCTGGTCTCAGGCACCTGCACCCACAGGGCACATCACAGCATCTCCGGTGCTCACCGTTACTTGCCCACACTGTTGCACAGCGACTCCTTCTCCTGCAAAGCCGCCATGGCCAGGCGCAGGTGCTCCTTCAGCTGCTCGATCTCTCGCTCTGAGCGCACCTTAATATGATTCAGCTCTGCATAAACGTCTTGGTATTTCCCTGAGGCAAATCTCTTATCCTGCCGGAGGAGAGAGGGGTTAACAGGTTTTAGGGCTGATAGGAGGGAGGAGGGCTGCAAGGCGAGCCCTGCAGGAGAAGGACTAGCAGGTGAGGAGGGGACAGCCAGCCCCAGGTTTGAAGCCCATCCCAATGTGGGCCCACAGACACCATTCAGAAGAGCAGGGAGGTAGTGCTTCCCACACCCCAGGCTGGGGAGGAAGGCAGGGTCGCTGGTCCCGCAGTAACGGGGACCTGGACATCGGATGGAGGAGGCGATGTGGGCTTTACCATGGCTCGTGTGTGGCTGGGCAACCATACGGGAAAAATAAACCCCACCAGAGATGCAGACCTCTGAAAGGGCCAGTCCCAGCCACTCATACGACAAAAAGCTTAAGTGAGAAAGTTAGTTATAAATTCCTGGAGCATCACTGAATCTCAAAGCCTCTTTCAAGTTCCCCTTCTGCAGAGGTCTTCAAAAATCCCTCTGACGGAGCTGCTGCCAGTGGAGGGAGCAGCACACCCAGCAATGGTGTCCCAGGAAACACGTCCACCGAGTGAGGGGACAACTAGGAGCCAGAGATGGCAGCTGGGGAAGTGGAGTGCTGGGCAGGCTTCACCTGGAGCTCCCACCTGGGAAAGGGCTTCTGGCTTGTCCGTGCTTATATGTACATACATCTGGGGAAGCCGGCAGCAAAGTCTCTGTGACCTTTCCCTTGCACAAGGCAAGTCTACGCCAGCCGGCGCTGTTCGGGGCGTGTGGCTGCTACGTGCTCGGGAGTGAGCAGGGACGAGGAGCACAGTGACGAGGGGGTTTGGCCTGAGCATCCCGTCAGACCCAGCCAAACCCCACTGACATGCGGCCCTGGTGCCCCCCTCCCTCCCGTCGCTCTCCCAGTGGCTGCCAGAAAACACCAACCTTTTGCATCATCTGCATCTCCTCCCGGAGGCACTGCACCTCTTTCTTCAGGTACTGCAGCTCGTTCTCCTTCACCCGCAGCAGCACCTGGGCCAGGCAGGGGGGAGAGGAACCAGAGGTGACTCAAGAGCCACCGCCTCGGAAAGGCCGGCAGGCCCCGGCGCAAGCGCAGCAGCGGGAAAGGAAGGAAGGACCAGGAGGGCCGGGGCAGGAAGCGGCGTGAGCGCCCCGGGAGAGCAACGGAGGGGAAGCTTGCGCGTACCTCCTTCCTGCACCGGCCCTGCCGCTCCATCCGGCACCCCCCTGCTACCCGCTCCAAGGCAAAACCGCCGCAAAGGGGAGACCCCCGGCATGGCGCGGGGACGGAGGCAGCGGGGCAGCCTTGGGGAGGCCCTCGTACCTCTAGCTCGCAGGAGCTCCGCTCGTTGTTGTGCGGAGAGCGGTCCCCAGAGCTCCGCGATGAAATAAAACTGCGCAGCTTCCCGATCTCGTCTGTCAGGCGGGTCTGCAGCTCCTGTGGGCAAAACCAAGTGATGTCAGAGTAGCCATGGCACAGGCCTCTCTGCTGTCCTGACCCCTCCACCTTCATGCCAGCCCTACTCCAGCCTAGAGACCTCTGTGTAACCCCCTGCCCACAGTGACGGCAGCACCTACAACCAGCAGAAAATAATACACTCGCCATATCTAACAGCATAGTTAAGACAGGCCCATCTACAGCCTCTAACTCTTGATATTTTTTTTTTCTTTCTGATGATAAAATCTCAGAAGAGAAGAAATACGAACAAATACGGGAGTTTTAACAGAGGGGCTGTGCTGTGCGAGGGAGGAACACGCTCTGTGGTCTCTGCTGGCAGGGAAAGCCATTCTCTTGCCTGGTTTTTCCGGAGGAGCTCCTTCCCCTCCTGCTGACAGTGCTGCAGTGTCTGTTCCCGCTCCTCTGCCTTCTTGGTGAGCTCCCCAATTTCCAGGCACTTTTGGGAGTACTGCTCAGAAAGCACCTGCAGCTCCCGCTTCAGGGAATCCACGTCCAACCTGTTAAAGAGGCACCAGCTCATCGCTGCCCTGCAATCCTCACTGGTCCCTGGCCCCTGGCATCACCTTCTCCCTGCCACGGGCAGCCCCTGCCCACATCAGTCATTGGCACAAAATAATGTCCCCTGTGGGCCAAGGCTTCAGTTCCCGGCCTCCTGCATGCAAACATGGCGCTTCTAGGAGCTTCAAGCCATGCAGAAGAAATGGAGGAGCTTTCCGTAAAGAAAATAGAGGTAAGAAGCTATAGGGAAGAGAGAGGTGCTTTAGGGAAAATGGCGAAGCAGGGGATAAACCTCCCTGCCCTACAGCTCCAGCAGCCCTGGCAGTCACCGGTGGGCACCCACCGTCCCTGGGGAGGTGGCAGAGGGGACAGCTGAGGGCTATGGCTGCAGATGGGGCGCGGTGACACCGGCACAGGGCAGCAGCATTGTGCAAGGGGAATGGGAGAGCTGGTTTCTTACTGGTGCTGCTTCTGGAGGGCATCCGAGACTGAGCCGCACTGCTGGAAGCTTCGTGTCCTGCCCAGCTCCTTATTCATCTCCTCCCGGTGGGCTTTCTTCAGTGCCTCGATGGCTGCAGAGGAGGACAACAGGAGACAGGGGATCAGGCTCTGCCAGACCTGGCACATCTAGGGAAACCACGCCAGGGAACCAGCCAAGCTCGTGCTGCTGCAGGCTCCCTGGCCTGTCTTTGCAGGTTCCCCCTCCATCCCTTCTGCCCTTGGGGCATCCTCCACCTTCACCACGCCCCAGGATGATCCTGATGCACCAAGTGCTGCCAAGAAGATTAACACAGGGCAGCGTGAGAGTTCTCTGCCATCTCTGCCAGTCCTGCCTGCCTACAAGAATGTGCTGAGCATCAGCATCACACCAGCAGGGTCAGCAGTGCGGCTCTAGGCAACTGGGATGACTGGTTTCTTGCAAGAGACATTTGGGAGAGGCAGGAGGGATCCACTGAGCAGGGGCATGGCTTGGTGTCCGCTTTTACCTGCTGCCGTTGCCGCAGCCTCCTCTGCCAGGAGCCGCTCCTTCTCCTGCCGCAGCCGTTCCAGCTCCCGCTGGTGGTGCCTCTGGAGCTCCTCCATCACTTGCTGGTGCGATGACTCCATCTCGGCCAGGCTGCGCTCACAGGCCTCCTGCCACGCAGGGAAAAGGAGGGGTGAGGGACCAGGAGGAAGTGCCCGAGCCAGGACAGGCACCTGGCAGGGCTGATGTTTGCCTTTCCAAACCTCACCAGAGTCCAGGGCCATTTTGAGAGAAGTGAGAACACTTCCCAGGAAGGTCTTTTCCTTCTCAAAGTGAGGTGTCACTTTTATCACTGAACAACCATTTGACAGGGCCACGGATCTTGCAACCCCCTCAAGCTTTGCAGAGGAAGAAACGTTCCTCTTGTTCTTCTTACAATTGAAGCAGCAAGACAGGAACATCCCTCTCGGACCAAGAGCAGGAAATAATGTGCCCAACACCCCACCCAAATGCTCCACCAGGCTGCACTGCCGGGCTGGAGGAGATCAACAGTGGGAACTGCATCTCGGTATCTGCCTTTCAAATGAGGCAGCATCCCCCAGAATCAATGAAAACTGAGCCTGCTCTCCTGAAAAGTGACACCCTGTGCTCTCCTGCAGCCTGATGACAGCTGCCCAAGAGCCCTCCCCAAAGCCTAAAGGTTAAGGATCCTCCTCACACAGCTCGCCCTCCTTTCTGATGGCTCCGAGACCAAGGGAATGGTTCTTTCAACACTGAGCACTGCCGTTAACTGGCGTTACAGCAAAGCGGTTCCCACCTCGGAGCTACGACTCCGCTCTCCCTCCAGACACCGGCAGCACAGCCCCGAGCCTCTCAGGAAGGATTTGTTCACCACCAAACCATGCCAGAACATAATTTTTAAGGGCCTCTAAGACACCAGCAGAGAGCCAGGAAGCCATCACGTCCCCCAACAGCCCCTTGCTGTTCCATTCCTTCCCCCAGTACTAAGGCGAAGGCTGATATAAAGGGTGCTGCAGCATGCTGTGGGACTGCAAGTCCTTGCTGGCTACTCCTCTCTGCTGAGATGAGGGAAGCTGGGAAGCTTCACAGATCATTCAAAGGAGAGGAAAAGGCAAGGGATTAGTTTGGTGATCTGTCCATGGACTGGCCGTGAACCTTGGCAGACAGCGAGAACGAGCCCTTTGGGGAATGGCCAAGTTTGGCCTCAGCTGTGAAATGTGAAATGGCCTTCTGAGCCAAGCTCTTAGGAAGATAAGGTGTCACTCCTTTTGCTTTTTTGGACCATAAAGAGGCCTGCGAGCTGTACATGTTAAATCAAGATGCCAGAGTGACTGGTAAGGGCTGGGCTGGGCACCACGGGACTGGTGAGTTTCTTTATCTGGGCTGGATAGTCTGCTACAACAGGCTTCACCAGCCCAAATTTCTTTTCCCTCCCCTGAGCATCTTTCGACACAGAGGGCACATCCTGCAATCCCCACAGCGTGGTGGAACAGCAGCCTCCCCCCAGGAAATCCCTGCGGGAGGTGACCCTGCTTGCTTTGGATGAGTCCGTGGGGGTGGGAAATAAACAAACAAAGAGAAGCAAGCGTGAGCAAACTCTGCTTTGCGGCTTTCCCACGTGCTGTCCCAGCAAACGGACAGGCTGTGCTGTCAAAGTGACCTTCAGGACTCAGGCAGCACTGGCAGGGATGGGAGCTCCCCAGGGCCTGACGGACTGCTCTTAGCAAGGGAATTGGGAGCCCCTGTTAGCAAGAACCGTACGTGGGGAGCTGCAAACCGCCAGGGAACACGTGGGCGGCTTGGCAGAAAGGTGCTGACCCACTCCTGAGCAAGGGGACAGCTCAGCCCCCCCACCAGCCCAGGCCAGCAGCGCACCCACGCACAAAGCAGGGCACAGATCCTGCACCTCTTCCCTAACTCTCCTCTGCCCCGTTTATACTCTGGCCCCTTTAAGGCCAGGCAACACGACCCAGCCTTTATGTAATTAACATTGATTACAAGTGGGCCCGGTTAGGGTCACCATGGCAACCCAATGATTAGCAATACCTGCTCAGCAATGAGCTGAGTCCTGGCATTTCCCAGTTTGGGACTGGGAGCACCCCCAGCGTCCCGTGTCCAGCACGCCACTCACCTGCGAGATGTACCCCCGGGGCACATGGCCGTCTCCCTGGGATTTTGCCGCCTCCCGAAGGCTCTCGTTTCGGGCCCAGCAGGACTCCAGCTGCGCTCGCAGCGACTGGACCTGCGTCGGGGAGGGGAGAGAGACGTTCAGGCAGGGGAGGACAAAGCACGGCAGCCTGACCGACATGCCACATCTGAACACCGGGCTTAGAGATGAGGAAGACCATGCACAGCCATGGCAATATCTGCTTCCCACAGGAATGGCAGCCGGCCGAGGGACCAAACCGGCAAAGCCAGCCCCAGCCTGGTAAGTGCTAGAAAGGAGGGGAGGAGACATCCCAACTTCCAGAGGTGGATCCGTGCTGGAGGAAACCACCGCTGCACACGTAGCTGGGACAACAGACAAGTGCACGGTTCCTTACAAAGGCTGCAGGTGAAGTGCCTGCAGGCTTGGGAACAGCCAGAGAAGAGAGGCTGCGGGGTACTCTCACGAAACACAGACTCCATGCAAGCTATGCCACCAACTAACTTATCCTGGACCAAAATGTGGCCTGGGGAACCTCTCCAGGTCTGTGAGGGCAGGTCTCCGGCCTCACACTACCCAGCTGCAAAAGCTCCCTTGCACTCAAGGGGTGGCAAATGGAGCTAGAAAGAATGAACATCTCCCTGCACCTCTGCCTTGCTCTTCTGCAGCCTCCTGCTGCCAGGGACCACACTAACTGGCCACCAGAATCCCAGTTTCAGAAAGGAGGAACGCTCTTACCTCCTTTTTCAGCGCCTCGTTGGTGTCTCCGTGGCCCCCCTTGCTCTGGTTCAGCAGTGCTGTCAAGGGCACCCGCCGCGAGTCCTTCAAGGGCAGGCGTTCCAGCTCCAGCCACTTCTTCTCTATCTCCTCGTTCAGCCGAATCCGCTGGTCCTCTGAAAGCGGGGGAGCGGGGAGATCCTGCTCCCCCGCCTTGCGGGAAGAGTCCCCTGCCAGCCCATCGCTATTTGGGACTCTGCCGTCAGGGGTCTCAAACCATTTCCGCCTCTCCTCCGAACGGACAGCCAGATCCCGCTCTAGCTCTTCGTGCTTGGGAGTTCGGTCGGAGGTCCTCAAGCTCCCTCTTGTCCTCTGTGAGGACCCCTGATTCCCAGGGTCCTGCGGCAAGGGAGACAGCTCCACGTAGTCAAAGGCATGGCGCTGCCCATCCGCCTTCCAGTGACTACCCTTCGAGTTCCCCTCCAAGCCCAAGCCCGGCCGCTGCTGGTCCTCTGTCCGGAGTGAGCCCTTCTGGGAGACACAGTTACGGAAGGAGTTCTCCTTATCGCAGTCAGAGAGCCTGAAACCAGAGCAGCAGCCAGTGAAGGAGAGGCACCGTGTAGGAAAGGATGCTGACGGAGGCACCGCCAACTCCTCAAGGCTCAGCTCTTACTCAGCCCAGCCCTACAAAACCCCACCCTGAACAGGGAGCTGGGCCTGTAGCATCCCATCCCGCAGGGGAACAGGTTCCTCCATGAGGCAGGGAGGATTGGTCCCCAGTACCAGCCGTGCTGGCAGAGAAACTGGGCTAAACTGATGTGGTGAGGAAAAAAAAAAAGTGGGTGCAAGAGTGGGAGCCATCAGGCTCTCAACCCCTGCCACTGGCTGGTGTCTCCAGGCCATGTTTAGGAGGAGTGGAGGGCAGGGCTGATCTGAGAGCAGCTGGATTTCCAGAGGGACCTTCCTGGTCCTGCTAGGAGAGAGGGTCAGCAAGAGGGGAAAGAGGAGAAGCAGCGCTGGGCAGCTCTTACTTGGTGACGTCTGGAGCGCTGACCGGGCGCACGTTCTTCTTCAAGGCCTCAATCCAATTGCGCCGGATGCCCGAGGTCATCGCTGACAGGGTAAAGACGGCATCCTTCGTCTGCACCGGGGAGGCAACGGAGGCTCTGTCAGCGCCTGGCAGAGGCGCAGGCAGCTCCCACTCGCTCCCCGGGTGGCAGGCAGTGCTAGAGCAGTCACTGGCTGTCTCAAAGACTCTTGGGGCCAGGTGGAGCGGTGGGAGTGGAGAAACCTCTTTGCGGGGAAGCCCGTTACGCATCCTCTGTGAGCCCATTTCCAAGCAAAGGCAAAAGAAACTTCCCTGGCACGTTGGCCAAACGTCAGCCAGTGCAATCCAGCCGCTCAGGCACTGGGAGCTGGGCACCAGTGCTGGGTACAGCAGTGGGCCAAGGGAAACCCAGGCCGTGAAATGCCCAGCTCTGCACACCCACAGACATACCAGTTTTTGCGCTGCCTTAGCAGCCACCCCCCGCTGCTACAGCAAGGAGCAGAGGACAGGATTGTACCGGGGCTGGATCCAGGTACAGGTTGTTGCTCAGAGCACGGTCAGCCAGGCTACACTGAGGTCTGCAGTGCCCATCACTCCCTCCCTTACGGCTTTAGAGAAGCTACCTCAGCCAACGGGTCAAGTAAACTCTCCTGGTGTTTAGCTTTACTCCTGGGCAGCCTACAGCACAGCCTTCGGCCAGCCCTGCAAAGCCTCCTTCTCCTCCCTCCTTTGCAGGCAGGCAGCACTCAGGTGCCTAAGCCCTGCCACCCCCATGTCACCAACCAGCCTTGCCAGGCCACCATCCCGGCACAAGGTTTGCACGGTTTGCCTTTCAGCACAGAGAGGGAGCACACACTCCCACCCGGTGGCCCTTGGTGCTGCCACTGCGTGTCCACGTGTGCTGGACACTCACATGTATCTGGAAGCCATAGTTGCGCTGCACCGCAAACTCCGTCACATCCGTGCAGGAGCGGAGGTCGATTTCTCCGTCAAGGTCATCAGCCTGCAAGCACAGCCACCCACGAGGACATCAGTGCAAACCCAGCTTTGCAAAAGCCCCTGGCACCTGCCGGCACCCTAACCAAAGCGCAGGCCGCCTCTGCCTTCACCCCACAGCTCTCCAGGAGCCGGTCCCAGCTCCCCGGCACAGCGCGGCCTCTTTTAATCCACGGAGCTGCCAGCAGTGTGGATGGAGACTGTCAGAGATGCCCAGCCGCAGGGCCAGCTCTTCTCAGCTTCTGCCACAGACAGACCCCACAGGCTTCACCACCCCGCCAAACACCCATCCTCTTTGTCACCCTTCGGCAAAGGGCAGCTCGCGAGCTCCGGTGCCTTTCGGGAGAACAGGATGGTGCCGCTTCTCCCTGGAGCGCGCTGGTCGTGCCAGGGCTGCGCTCCTCTCCTCCCTGGCCGGGAAGGAGAAGAGGGCTGGAGAAAGGCTGGCCGTGCTTACCTCCTCTGCGTTCGAGTCCCGGTAATACCTCAGGCTCGAGTCGGTCAGCACGAACCAATGTTTCTTCCACTGCAGGCGATCGGGCAGGGAAAGGGAAGGGAAAAGACAGGAGGGAAACGGATAGGCAGTTACCAGGGGAAATGTAGGAACAGGGAGGGACGCTCTGCACCATGACCTCTTGGCCTTCTCTTCCCCCTCCTCCACATCCCTTCCAGCTCCCCCTTGCACCCCTCAGCTGGGAGAGGGGCGCTGGATGAACCTCTGCGCCCGCACACAGGGCGAGGCACCTCCACCAAAGGCTTCCCACTAGCTTCCCTAGCAGGAGCTAGGGAGCTCAGAGAGCGAGGGGGAAGGAAATCGGCTGCGTACTGGGGGATCTCCAGCAGCAGGGGTGGGGAAGAGGCAGACCCCCGCCTCAGGCTTACCTCTCCTGGCTCGTCCAGGATGGACATCCATCCCTTCTTGAAATTGAGGAGATCCGGCTGGAAAAGAAAGGAAAAAACAGAATTACTGTCTGGGAGTGACCCACAAAAAGGCTTTTCATGCCAGGAGGTGGAAGGTGAGTCCCTGCGGCCAGAATAACAGAGGGAATAGCCTGGCATCGCTTTTAGGAAACTCATGGGAGCATAGGACCCGGTGGCGAAGGAGGACTGGATTTAGCTCTCAGCAGGAGGCAGTTGTTCCTGTCAGAGGAAGCAGCAGATAAGGAAAGAGGGTTAAAAAAAAAAAAAAAGGAAAATATACAGCAGGGAGGTTTCCACAAAGTGCCTCAGAGGTATTTATTCAGAGGGGGGCAGAGGCAAGGAGAGCGGGCAGAAGGGAGAGCTCCACTGCCACCGACGGACAGGGCTTGCCTCAGAGATGGAGGCAAAGTCGTGAAGAACCAGACATGCCTTGTCCAAACCATGGCCATACATGCCCCAGAGCTACATCTCTCTGGTAACTTCATCACCAATCATTTATTAACAACACAAGCAGCTCTCTACGAAACAGCCCTCACCGCAAATGTACAGGAGGCAATTCAACAGCTGGGAAAACACGCTGCCTTTAAACAATGTGCCCCAGGGTAGAGATGAAATCAGAGTCAGAACCAGCACTTGATTCTCTCTGAGACCTGACCCTCTCCAAGACTCGATCCTCTCAGAGACGCTGGGGGCTACTCCCTTACTGCCCAGCTCTCTCCCTGCTCCCTCCTGCTGCAGAGCATGTCCTCTGCACAGCCTTGGCCACAGCTACCAAAGATGACGATGAACAGAGTTTCACTCAAATCATCCCATGCTAGAAAGAAGTTCCCCCCACTCCCCACCTCCTCCTAACCTCACACCACCAGTGCGGCATCCCAACCAGTTTATCTCCTTCCCAAGGTGAAGTGCCGGAGAGCTGACTCAGGGGAACCGCTCTCCCTGGCTTTGCTGTCAGCCAAATACGCTTGAGCTGGTCCCTCCTTCCAACCCTGCTGACTCCAGAGAAGTTGCACCACCAAATAATTCAGCCCAACGCCTCTTCTCCCCAGGAAGCCGGAGTTTGTGGATCTGCCCCTTCTTCTGCAGCTGAACCAGGTGAAGACAGCGCTGGAGAGGTGACGGTGCCAGAGACAGACCTCCCAGCGGTCTGCACTAGAGCTGCCAGCCCCAAGGAAGCCACCAGCAGTACCCATGTGCCACAACTACCACTCGAGACCAAGCTAGCAAGAAGGGGTGGCTCAGCAAGCCAACAGCCACTCCACGACTCCCAAACAAACCCGGTGGCTGGCCACAGCTACCCCACAAGCCCAGCTCCCTGGCCGCCCAGCCGGGCTGAGCCCTCCCCTGCTTTCGTCTTCCCGGGCTGCCGCTCTTGGGTTACACCCAAGGTTACAGGGCGGCAAGAGCCCAGTAAGCGCTGGCCCAGCCCGGTGCTCCAGCTATTGGCTTGAGCAGGCGCAGGGAGGCCCGCCAAGGGGAGGGTCACCGGCTGCTACAGCTTCAGGCCCGGCCAGAAGTGTCCGACAGCAGCCCTGAGCCGCCCAGGATGGGAGGCGGGCAGGGGAACCGGAGTGACATGGCACAGGGGGCTCCCATGCCTCACCTCCTGCAGGGGTGACGGGTGCTGCCGGTGGCTGGCAGGCAAGGGCGACGCACGCATCCCCGTCCCTACGGACCCAGACGTCCCGACGGTTCTGCTGCTGCCCTCAAAAAGCGCCCAGAAAACTAATTCCTTCCCCGTGGCAGCAGCTCCACCCTTTTTCCCGTTATCCCTTCCAATCCGGTGACTTCAGCTCCGGCTCTGAACTGGGAGCGGCAGGAGGGAAGGAAAGGAGGCGAAACGTCAAAGCACAACCTTCCCCCCTCCCAGGACGCACGTGCGCTCGGCAGAAGGGAGCCGGGCAGGCTCCACGGAGGCGGAAAAACACTGCAGGGAACGAGGGAGCGAAAGGACTCCTGGCTGGGGCTGTCGTATGGATCAGCTGGGTCTCGTCTTATGGAGGATTTACAATCCCAAAGCATTAGGTGCTGAAATAAGGAAGGTTAATGAGATATATGCCACTGGGAAAACCAACACAAAGCCCTGCCAGAACCGCTGCCACCATGTGCTGCTCTGTTACTGCCCTCAATGCAATGCCAGGGCCAGAAAATACCCCTAGAGGACTTCTCCCAAGCAGAAGAATTGCACAGGGCTCCAGTTTTCCTTGACAGGCACATTTTCCCTGCCAGATGCAAAGCCACAGCTCTGGAACTGGCTTTGAACTATTCTTGTAGCGGGGCTGGTACCATAGGACGAGGCATGAATTGACACACAAAGTGCTTAAAGCCACTTTTCTCTCCCTCCCCACAAGCAAATCCAGTTTCCTCATCTGGCATAAAAGGCTCAGGATACCAGCAGAGAAGACAGTGAGGTTCAAACCGAACCCCCCAGCCAGAGGAAACGGCCTGGCAGTGGGAGGAGGAAACAACCAGGAAAGCCGAATCACTGGGAGAGATCCGGATGCCGGAGATGCAAGGATGCAGCAGGATGCACCCCCAGCAAAACGCACGGCCCTGCAGCACAACTCAGGGCTGTGGATAGGGAGGCTTTGGCAGGATGAATTTTACCTGGTTGCATCCGCACCCACCAGAGTTGTATGTTCAGCCGGGCAGCTGGCGGGGTAGAGGCACCCGAGGGGGTCCCCAGCAGCCGGGGACATAGGTGATGGCTGGAAGGACTGGCTTACAACAGCAGGTTAAGGAGAGGCAGCTGCCTGCTCTGGCTGAAGAAGGGCTACAGGGGAGGTGATAACAGCCTGCAAGTATCCGAAGAATGTAAACACCAAAGAAGGAAAGGGGATGGGTGTGAGCAAAAGAATGGATCCTGAGTAGTACAGAGGCGCCGGGATGGAGAAGTGGAGAAGCTGAGGCAGGTTCAGAAAGCTCGGTATCCGAGGGGAGGGACGGGACAGGACCGTCAGTCATGCTCCTTCCATGACCAGCCTCTGCCATTGCCGTGCCTCCCGCTCTTCCCACTCCCAAAAACTCCTCAGGACCACAGGTCGCGGTGCGCCGATTCCTCTCACCTCTGAGAGATGGTGCGAGGGGCTCTCAGCCTCCCGGAAAGCACAACGTCTCCTCTCCTCCAAACAAGGAACCCACTCCGCAAGGCACAGGTCCACAGGCCCCAGGCCAAAACACAACGCAAAACTGCCCCAGCCCGGTCTGGTGGAAGCCAAAGGGCTCCCAGGCCGCAGCACGCATGCAGCTCCTCAACGCACACGCCACAAAAGCAAGCGGGCAACAGGCCCTCCCCTTCCCACCACCCCCGTGTGAAACGCCGGCGGGCACAGCCTGGCCTGTCACCTCCATTCCCCCAACCTGCTCAACAGCCTTCCGTCAGGGACCGGCAGCCGTCCGCGCCGAAGGCTCGCCCCAGGGGTGGGACGCTCCCCGTCCCAAAACCGCAGCTGGTTCCCACAGGGAGACGGAGCTCCCCACGCCCAGGGGGATGCGGATTTCGCATCCGACCGCGGTCATCCGTGCGATGAGCCCGGCCGGCCTCAGCCCGGTTCACGCTTACGCGCAGCGTTACCAGTTTCTGTTGGGGTTGGGTGGTGCCCGCCGCATGCGGAGCGGCTTCCCCGAGCGGGCACGGGGAGCCCTGGGGTGATGGAGAAGGGGGGCAAGCAGGCACCGATCTTCAGCCATGGCCCCGGATACCCGTCAGGGCCAGGGTCCCCGGGGGAGCGGGGGGCCCGGGGCAGGCAGGGAGAGGGGGTACCCCGGGGGGGCGGTGGCTGACAGCTGCGGGGCCCGGCCGCCCGCTC
>VWZZ01002042.1:394187-437185 GCA_013399095.1 Psophia crepitans | reverse complement strand
GAGGGACGGCCCCCCGCCCGCCATTTTGTGCCGCCGCGGTTACCGGGGTGGGGGGCTGCGAGGGGCTGTTGGCTGGAGCCGCTGTTGAGCCGAGGGTGCGGGGGGACCCTTGAGCATCACCGGTGGTGGGCTGTGGGGTGAGTGGGCGGGANAGGGGAGCCCAGTACGCCTGGAATCGGCGGCCCCAGGGTGGAAACACAGCCCCACCATTTACCCTCCGTCAGCCAGACCGCACTGGGTGCACGGGGTGAAGCTGCGGGACACCTGCGGTGCATCGATAACATCCTGTGGGGCAACACAGCAGAAGGAGCTTTTGAGAAAGGGAAGGAAATAATCCAAATCCTTTTGACAGCCGGTTTTGCCATAAAGTAAGGTCAAGGCACCTGCACAGGAGATCAGTTTTTAGAAAGAAAATGGCAAGATGTGGATCATCAGGTCCCAGTGGGTGTGATGAACAAAATAGGAGCAATGTCTCCACCGAGCAGAAAGGAAACACAAGCTTTCTTGGGCATTGTGGCCTTTTGGAGAAGGCGTATTGCAAACTGTAGTCTGACTAAGCCCTCTCTATCAAGTGACCCAGAAGCAGAGCGATTTTAAATGGGGCCCTGAGCCACCACCGGTGGTGGTGATTAATTGCAATGTCCTGGAAAGCGTGGGACAGGGGCATGATGTGAATGATACAGAATGAGGGGTGAATGCTGTCCTGGTTTCGGCTGGGATAGAGTTAAATTTTCTTCCTAGCAGCAGGTGTAGTGCTGTGTTTGGAATTTATGATGAGAATAATGTTGATAACACACTGATGTTTTAGTTGTTGCCAGGCAGTGAAGGACTTTTCAACTTCTCACACTGCCCTGTCAATGAGAAGATGGGGCATGCCCAGGACGCTGGGAGGGGACACAGCCAGGACAGCTGGCCCAAACTGGCCAAAGGGATATTCCATACCATATGACATCAAGCTCTGTATATAAGAGGAGGTGGGTTTTGACCAGGAGGTGGCATGGCTCGGGAACGACCTGAGCATGGGCTCTGGGTGGTGAGCAATTGTGCTGTGCATCACTTGTTTTGTATGTTTCATCATCATTATGGTTGTTATCATTCTCTTCCTTTGCTGTCCTACTAAACGGACTTTATCTCAACCCACAAGTTTTACCTTTTTTCTTTTTGATTCTCTCCTCCATTGCACTGGCTGTGGGGGATGTTTTAGCTCCCTGCTGGGTTAAGCCACAATAGGCTCTTATGACGCTGCCTTGTGCAGCCAGCGTAGCATCTGATCGAGTATTTGACAACTGCATCTCTTTAATAAAGGTCATTCCCTCAAATATTTAACATCTGCACTTCTTCAATAAAGGTCCGAGAGTTTATTTCAAGCTATCGTCATTGCTTGATGTCAGTGGCACCTTTTGGTGGGGGAAGCAAGTGCGGGGACGGGTCTTGGTCCTGACACCAAGTGAGATGCAGCAGGATCTGCCTGAACGGCTGTGGTTGCTGTAGATGGTGGTGGAGGAGGGGAACAGACATGAGTCGGTGGGGGCATTGGGACTGCTGTGTTCTGGGCTGCTGGCTTGAGTGACTTTGGCTGAACTCCTAAACCTTTGTTGCTGTCCAGTCCTTGCCCTAAAAATGGGTGTAATGCTTGTGTGGTGGCCAGCAGGCTGTGGTGGAAGCTCCTGAAGCGCTGTGGGGGCAGCCGAAGACAACCTCCCCAGCCCACAGAGCGTGACGAGTCCTGACAGGGCCGGACGGCCGCTCGCCCAGGGCTGCCTCCCCTTTATCAGCTCATTTGCTGCTTATGCTCTTTTCCTGGCCTGTCCTTTCACCAGCAGAAATGCGGAAAAACCAGTTCTGTGGTTAATTGCTGCACTTCCCTCCACGCCCATAGGGCAGGTCTCCTCCTCCTCCTCCTCCTTACTCACAGCCTGGGTGCACTTCAGCCTCCAGCCTCTTCATCCCTGCCTGCGCTCAGCCGGCTCAGGTGCGCCTCCACGCTCCTTCCATTAACCTTACGGCTTCTCCTGCTTTCCCCTTTTTTATTCCATCAGCAAGAGCTTCTGGCTCTTCTGGTGGCTCCTTCTTCCCTTGGGCAACCCGGCAGGTTGGCTCGCAGGTGCAGAAGGTGCAGGCAGCTGCCCGCCTGGCCCTGCCCTTCCCTGCCCTGCCCTGCGAGATAGCATTTGGGTATGATGGCTGGAGGCAACGACAGGAGCATGAAGGCCCTGAAGGAAGTGTGGAGAAGAGCGGAAAACTCTTTGTGCGCAGACTGCGGGAAGCCAGGTGAGTCCCTGAGGGCTGCTGGAGGAAGAGTCAGAAGCAGGGAGCTGGGGCTGGTTTCTAGGGGCAGTTTGGTGCCGAATATCTGACTGCATAGGAGCCTGGGGCAGAGGGAGAAGAGGCGTTGCTCTGTCTGGATGTTCGCTTCCTCTCCCTGGAGGTGAGTTGGCAAGGGAGGAGGAAGGAGATGCTGCCGCAGCGCTGGTGGGGAGAAGGATGGGGACACGGTAGCGCCAGATGAGCGGTGGTGGTAGGGGTGTAGCTGCAGCACTGTGGGTTGTAGTCATGTCAGATCTCAAACACAAATCAAGGTCATTCCCAGTCAGGACCTGACAGGAAAGCTCCCGTTGAAATGCTAACTGTTCCAGCAAGAAGGCGTGATTCAGGAGGGCATTGTCTCCTCTGTGACTCAGCTGTGAACTGACAACCTGCCACAGGCACCTCGGAGATTTCTTTCCCTGAAAGGCTTGCCCTCTCCAAAGGGTATCTGTCCAGTTTGAGGTCCTACAGGTGCTACTAAAAACATCCATCGTATTCCTCCCAAAAGGGGCACATGGAGTGTACCACCCAAGCCAAATTAAGACTGGACTAATTAGTACCATTTCACCTTCTTCAATTCTCCCTGGAGAATTTTGGATTCAAGGCCGCTTTCCACTTCCCAAGCTGAGTCGTGTTGGGGATTTGCTGTGCTGCACTAAACAGCTCCTGGAGTCTTTTCCCAGAGGTGGCTTCAGTTTCATCTTGGGTAACTCTACACAAAGGGAGTTCGAAGAGCACTTTGGAATTTTTCAAGGTTCAGGTCAATAGAGATTCAGAGGAAGTGGTTGAAGCAGGGGAAATGAGGGACTAATAGCTATGCTTTGTCCTGCCTGTACCTTAGATGTTAATTAATCAGCTCAGATGAAACGGGTCACCCAGCTCTCTGTTTCTCCGGACTATGTTCTCAGTTGAGACATATCTTCCAGGGGAATTCAACACCTCTAGTCATACCCTTTTTTTATACCCTCAGATCCTGACTGGGCATCCTCTACATTGGGTGTCTTTATATGCCTGAGCTGCTCAGCAATTCACCGCAACATCCCTAGCATCAGCAAAGTGAAATCCCTAAAGATGGACCACTGGGATGATGCTCAGGTGCAGGTGAGATCCTTATCCCCACTAGTATGTCAGGTGGGTTGAGCCTAGGCCTTGCACTAGCATGTCCTGGAAAAAACAGCTCCATGACCTCACAGAGCTGGAGATTTAATCTGATATTTGCTACTCATGCCCTGGATACTTAAGTGAGGATAATTCTCCCGCTGGGAGAGGGATGATGCACTCGCCTTATGTGTCTCCCCATGTCCTGTTTATGGCTAATGCAGAGCTCTTGCAACGTGTCTTGCCAAGGCTCAGGCTCTTTGCCACTCCAGGTTACACATTTCCCACTCGCCAGCACCATCCAGCCTCAATATCTCCTCTTGGTTTCAGCAGTCCGAGGGGAAAATCTTGGGCACTTTCATGCTCTGAGAAGAGTTTCCAGATATAATGTGATCTCTTGAGAAAAATGCCATTTATGGGAACTTGACTTCACCCCGTCACACCACCCTCAACCCATAAATCTTCAGGGGACTGAAAAAATTTTCTGGAGATCCAAAGAAAATAATGTATATCTCACTGCTCTTTGGAGTGGAACAAAGAGATTTGGAATGTCCTCCCCGATGGCATTGCAGAGCTGTCATTGAACTCGGTCTCCCAGAGATGTGGGACATAGCAGCAAATCCACTGAATGTGCGTGCACCCAGCCCCACGGAAGTGACATTTATGGCATTTTGCTGATTCAGGTGCAATCAGTGTAACTTCTGAGTAGACAAGACCTTTGAGACCCGCCTTTCTGTAGCCAGATTTTGCTGGGATGTTGCAATGGACAGGAAGGAGAATGCTCCACTAGAGCTCAATGTGCATCTAGCCCTGTATCAGGTCAGGAAAGAAAAAGCCCAACACGACTGCATCACAGAATCACAGAATGGTTTGGGTTGGAAGGGACCTCAAAGATCATCTGGTTCCAACCCCCCTACCATGGGCAGGGACACCCTCCACTAGACCAGGTTGCCCAAAGCCCCATCCAGCCTGGCCTTGAACACTGTCAGCGATGAGGCCTCCACAGCTTCTCTGGGCAACCTGTTCCAGTGCCCCGCCACCCTCACAGTAAAGAATTTCTTCCTGATATCTAACCTAAATCTTCCCTCAAAGGGAAGGCACTAACTGTCTGTCTAACTCTGCAGTTTCTGGCCAAGCATGGGAATGCTGTGACTAAAGCCACATACGAAGCTCACATCCCTATTTACTATTACCAGCCAACCTACACTGACTGCCAGTAAGTTGCTGCATGCAGAAGAAAAGGGGGAAGGGCACTTCTGGGTTCCTCTAGTTCGTTTCTGAGCTACCTGTTGCCTCTCTCCCCAGAGTGCTGAGAGAACAGTGGATACTGGCCAAATACGAACGCAAAGAGTTCACCAAGCCTGGAAAACAGCTACTATATTCTGATGGTAAGAGCAGATCACAGCATCAAAATACCCTGCTTGTTGCCTTCACTGGAAGCTTTTGAGCACCATGAGGAGAAATGTGTCAGTGTTGCAAATCCCACACGTACTCCTGAGAACCCAGCTGGTACTTGCAGGGCATTGTTTTGGGGGAGTTTAAATTGTGGGGAGCGTAGGTTAGCACTGCCGTAGATTGCTTGCAAGCTTGGTATTACCAGCTGGCATTTTTTGAAGGCATTTGCTGTCCTGGTGGAGCCAGACCTCTGCAGTAAGGGATTTCTGTCCTGCTGCATGCCACCTCCTCCAAACACAGCAGTTGTCTTTGAAATGTCACTGCCACTGCTGTGACACAAGGCACTGGAGCCCAAGGGACTGCAGAGTCAAGTGGGAAGGGTTCTGGTCCCAAGCCAGGGTCTGTGTGGGCCAGGACTCTGGTGTTCACTGGAGAGACGGCTCTCACGCTGTCAGAGGCAGTAGTGAGAGCTGGACTAGGAGGTGGGAAGCATCTGGGAATGTAATTTGATGATCATTTATCTGGGCTGCAAATGCAGGAACACCACCATCTTCGGCTGTAAGTCAGAGGTGGGACCTCTCCTGAGATGTCTGTTCTCAGCAATAGTTCATCATGTGCTTTATCTGAGAGGGGTGGCTAAGACCCCAGGCTGTGCGCAGCTCTCTGATGCCTGCTGTGCCTGTGGGGAAATGCTCTTAAAAGTGGCCTTTCTGCTCCTAGGGGTGAAGGAAGGCATCCTCTGGAAGCGAGGCCGGGACAGTGGGCAGTTCCTACCCCGCAAGTTCCTCTTGTCTGAGAGAGAGGGATGTCTGAAGTATTTCACCAAGCAGGATGTGAGTATGGTGCTCAACTCCCACCTCAGTGCATACTCCACCCAGGGCAGCGGGGTCACAGAGACGTTTCTGTTTCCTACGCATGTTTCTGAGGTTGCCTTGCTTAGGCCAGGGACAACAGCAGAAACGTCACTGAAGAGAGGGCTTCTCTTCCTACTGTCAGGGTGACTAAACCCTTCCCTCACTGCTGATAAAAGGGGTGATCTTTCACTTCACCCCTATCCATTTGCCTGGCTGTGGTAACCCTGCAGCATCCCTGGAAACAGCTCACCCCGCTGTGAGCCAAGTTGACAAAAACCTATTGTTTGTTTTGTTTTGAGGAGGGCTACTCTTCTGCTAGGTCATCTCCCTGAAATGAATGGGGCAAGTGCTAGTATACTGTTGCAAGGGAGGGAATGACTCAGGCTAGGGAGGAGCAGGAGTGGGGTCTTTCCTTTTGGGGTCAGTTAGCCTTTAGACTGGCTCAGCTCTAAAGTCAGACGCACTCGTAGTGTCTTACTGACAGTTCCATAGTAGGCACAGCTCAAATCTAGACTGGAGGGGCTGGGCCACTGTTTGGGCTTGAGCACACCACACAGTGAAGGGAGTGTGTGCTTCAGCAGTTTTGTTGGGAAGGGGAACCCTCTGACCCTGCCTCACCCCACTAAGTCATCTCAGGTCTCTTTCCCTCTAGGAGTGCTCATGCATGACCAATGCCATTCTGTTTTCAGGCCAAAGAACCCAAAATCAATGTTAAAATAGATGTCATCAATGCTACGTTCCAGCCAGTGAAAATTGGGAACCCCAATGGCCTGCAGATCACCTATCTCAAAGACAACAAGACCCGGAATATATTTGTCTACCATGAAAGTGGAAAGGTACCTTGTTTTATGGTCAAACACTGCAAAGCAGTTGAGGTGATTTGAGAAGCTGCTGGTATTAAATAGTCTGAAGCATGGGTAGGATGGGGGGTGTGTGTGTGAGACGCTGTGGGTAACAGGGTGGGGTTTCTGTCTCTGTGTGTCCGTGAGAGAGTTTTGCTGCAGGAAGCAGGGCAGGAGCACTGGCTCAGGCGGTTTGTGTGGGAGAAGCTGCTGTAAAAGATGTGCAGATGTGCTGCCTGTGCATGCGAGGAACAGGGCAGCCGTGCTGGCTGTGTGTGTGCGTGAGGGAGGTGCTGTAGGTGCTGGGGAGGGAGAGCTGGGTCTGTTTGTAGTTAACGTAGCGTTGGGTGAATTTAGATGGCTCACTGTTGCTCTGGCTAAGCTTTCTGTCCTGTCCTTTTCCCTCCTCAGGAGGTAGTGGACTGGTTCAATGCCATTCGCGCTGTGCAGTTCCATTATCTGAAGGTAGCGTTCCCCATTGCCAGCGATAATGAGGTAAGGCAGCGCTAAAGCACAGTGCTGAGTCTCCCACTGGCTTTCGGTTATGTGATAAAAGAGCCCATTAGCTACTATTAGATCCCCAGTTACAGAAGTGGAAATTGCAGTGTTTAGATAAGGGGATGAGACAGTGTGTGTAAAAGGGCCTGTGGTGGCCAGAGAACAACCGCTCTCTGTTTTCTGGGCACTTTGTGTGCAGTTCTGTACACACGAATTTGAAAGGTGGCTGAATTTGGGCCAGTAGAAGAAAGGGTGGGAGACGAAAGCGAGTAGCAAAGAAATGTGGCTAAGGGAATGCTACTCTTGACTTTTTGTCAGATTAAAAATCGGCTGACAAGAAACTTCCTGAAGGAGGGGTACATGGAGAAGACTGGTCCCAAGGTGAGCTGCTGTGGGAGAAAAGAATCTAACAGGGACCTACCAGAGAGCCACTGACCTTTCCTACTTCAATGTTTTTCTCCTGCTGTTTCCCCATTCCCCCCCGACTCTTTAGACACCCGTGGGAACAGTGTGTGTGCACCAAGGGAGGGGAGAATAAAAGGAAGGGGAAGGACACATGTGAAAGTAGATGAAGCCAGAGTCCCTGCTTTCTCCCAGAACAACAGATCTCTCTGCATGTGTCTGTGTGTGCGTGACCTTACAGGTATTTAGCGTCTAGATTTCTCCTGTCTCAACTCTGGGGTCCTTCACAGAAGTCCAAGAGTTGGGGACAGCAGTCGGGACTGAAAAACCCAATAATGATCCCCACTCTCAGCTCAGAAAGGGTGAGGAGGAGGTTGCTGTTAAGGCAAGGGCTTGGTTCAAGAGGTTGGGGTGAATTTTGGGGATCCATTCGCACTGCTGGCGGTAGAGGGCAATGTCCCCTTACATATATCCTCTCTTCCCTTCACAGCAGAGAGAGGCTTTCAAGAAGCGCTGGTTCACGCTGGATCACCGCAGGCTCATGTACTTCAAGGACCCTTTGGTGAGGGGGGGATCTGGCAGCTGCAGGCAACAGCGCTGAGGGCAGGGTCAGCGGGCAAGCAGAGCCTTGGCTCTGCAGTAAGGGAGGCTTGCAGGTTCCCCGGCTGCTCTGAATGGACTCCGCGTCTTCCCCTTTCCATCCCACTTAGTTCGTCCCATGTTTTCTGTTTGTTTCCCTGCCTGCAGACAATGGGAACAGGGAAGGCAGCTGTATAAAGGTGGTGATGGGGAGGAGAGTGATGCGGGGAGGTGACATGGAGAGACAGGAGCTGCAGTTCCTCTCTCAGAGCGCTCAAGATCTTCGATCTTCCATTTTCCTTTGCGCTGCTGCCTTTGAGCTTAGCCTCCCTGCTCTTCTGATTCCCCCAGCTGCTTTCAAATCTTTTTGCTGCTACATCCCTGGTCCTCACCCACTCTCCTTCTGTCCTTAGATGCACGGCTCTTATTCCCTGGTTCTTCTGGGATTCTGTAAATTCCTCTCTTTTCCTCTTGATGTGCAGGATGCGTTTGCTAAGGGTGAAGTATTTGTGGGCAGCAGAGAGAATGGCTATAGCGTCCAGAAGGGATTGCCTTCAGGGACACAGGGCAACTTCTCTTGGCACTATGGCCTCACCATTGTCACCCCTGACCGGGAATACCTGTTCACCTGCGAGACGGAGACTGACCAGCTGGACTGGGTCGCAGCCTTCACTAGTATCATCAACCAGGCCATGACACCACAGGAATATGCAAGTAAGTGTCTGGACGCTGTTTCCTTCCTCTCCTGCCACTCTGGTTCAGGGTACTGCCCTAATACACCACCTTTTTCCTTCACTACAGTTGAAGCCTACTTCAAGTTTAAATCCTAGGAAGCCACGTGGGAACCTCGCTATGACTCACCTCTACCTGGTCCTGTTGGGCAGGCTGTCAGGAGAGGAGATCGACATCAGAGAAACACAGTGCTCTTGAAGCACCCTTTGAAGCACTTTTTTCCCCAGAGACAGTCCACTTCTTTCCGAGGGGGCCAAATTAAGCTGCTTCCTTGCAAGTGCAAGGTTTTGTGAGTCTGAATCCTCAGTGCAACCTGTAGCTGTTAAATTGCTGTGATCTGACCGGGCGCTGGCAGGCCTTGCCTGTCAATCAGGCCTTGAAAACTTGGCACTTGCTGTGTTGGACATGGGACCCAGCATCACTCCTGTGTGAAACTGCGGACAGCCACCTACCTTAAGCAAGAAAACAGCTGCCTGGCTGGAACAACACCCCGGTGGGTTGCAGGGGCTGCTGGACTAGGAGAGACTGTTCATTTACAAGAAACGGCTTCTCTGCTGGTGACAGAGATGTGAAACATCTAGATATTTATCACTTGGAGCTGTGCTTGAGAAAGGTCACTTAAAAGATGTAATCTAACAGCCAAATGCGAGGCTTCTTTTCTCCTGCTGCGTATAGGCTCGAAAGCTTCTTCAGGCAGGATTTGTGTGACCCTCCTCTGATTCCTACAGAGAAGATAAAGAGCTCCGCTTGAAACCAGGGTGTGTGTAGACGTGTGTGGATGTGATGTGTGCGCGCACGCATAACAAAAAGTGGTGGGAGGTGAAATACTGCCCTAGAGAAGATATACCGTGAGGGATATTCATGCCATTGATGTTCAGCTGTCAAATCTGAGTCTCTAGTCAAACCAATGGAGAGAGTTTGGGTCCTGCAGAGAGCAGCTTATGGCGAGTCTGATACAGGGTGCAGACTCTGTTTGCTTTACTAGAGCCTAGGGTTTGATGTCTGAAGAAACACATGGGTCTCTGCTCCTCATTCTCTCCCTCTATGTCAGGGGCCTGGCACTTTCTTTCTGCCCTATACATTATATATGTATATATTGTATATCCCATATACATCTAATTTTATGCAGTAGTATAACAGGCAAGTCTGTATGTTCACATCCTTCTAGTAATAGTTAGCCCTAACCACCCAATCAACCAGTGATTCATATCTTACAGATCATCTCTTAAAGCTCTCCTGGGAGAGCTGCATTTCACATGCCAAAAGGACCATCTGAGTTCTGCTGATGACTGTAGTATCTGTTCTGTCCGCGGTTTTACGTGAGCAGGGTGAGAGTAGGCATCTCATGTGTTAAGGGGGGCTAACTGGAGTTAATGAGGCAGCCAGTATTTTAATTAGCTCCTAAAGAAATGAATTAAAAAATCCCATTGTAATTTGTTTTAACTTCCTAAACGAACTGAGCTGCTAACTGCTAAGGCATGAGGTCATTTCTTGGGGGAAAAAAGCACAGATTTTTAGAGCAATGAGCTATGGCTATTCATTGCATTTCCTGAGGTACGGGGACTGTGAATCTTCCCATCAGAGCCAAATGGGCAAAGCCATGGTCCCCCTTTGCTTCTCTGGGGACTCCTGTCTGTGCTGTGCCACCACAATCAGTTGGGAGCATCATCTTCCTGGATGAGAAGCAGCATCACTGATCCTGCTGCCATGGCACAATGGAGCATTCCACCCAAAACTGCAGTTTGCTGATCTCTCCCATGAAGGAGCATGACTGTCCTAAAACTCCAAAGCCATTGCAGAGCTTGTAGTCCAAAACAAAGTGCCTTTCAATTCTGATAACGTGAAAATGGGGCAGGCCATTAAAAAAACCTCAAGCTCCATCTAAACAACCTGCACATTCATTTCTCCTCTGGGAAGAGGAGACAAGAGGTGCCAAGAGCTGACCGATAACCCAGAGGGAGGCCTCTCAAATTGCCTCCAGCAGTGCCGTGTGTGCTAAACACCCACTCCTGTGGCATGGTCATGCCGAAGCTGTTGCTGTGGCATGCAGCACATTACTTGGGAAGAAGCTCAGATCTTACTGCAGCAAGGGCAGTACCGATGGGATGATTCCTTCTCCTGTTTCCTGCTGAGTTACCGCTGCTGGAGATGAGTGGAGGTGTTTGACCCAGCCACAATGAAGTTAATACACTGATGATGCAACAAAGCGTGGCTGGAGTGGCCTGAAACCCCCTGTGAACTAAGAGCAGAGCACATTTAATAATGATGCATCTATTTCTGCTCTGCAAAATCTCCCACTGTATCTGTTCCCTGAGACAAACGAGGTTGGGATGAGCATAGAAAGAGCAGGTAGCGTTGGGCACAGAAGTGTGAGGGCACATGTCATGCCCTGCTAGAAGGCAATGGTGCCTACCTAACAGGCTTCTGCTCCCTGCTCTGAGGTGAGGCAGCAGGGCCTGGGAGTTTGAGGGAAGGAGGGGGAAATCTTACAGAAGGAGGATGGTCTTTGGAGAGAGGGAGGAAAGAGTGGGTCTAAAATATCCCAGTCTTTAGGAGCCTGCTGCTGACTGGGGAACAAAGGTGGAACAGAACCGGGTCATAGAAAGTGTGACATCCTACTATCTGATGGGCTTGCTTGCAAACTGGGGGCTACATACATTGTCTACACCTCGGGGGCGTCTTGATGTCCTTTGAAGGGAGTGGGGGACAGACCCTCTCAGCCCAGCTTGGCCAAGGGCTAAGGAGAGCAGCGTGGCAGCTCCCTGCCTATTGCACTTCCAGGGCTGGCCCTTGTTTCCCTCCTAAAGCCACAGCACGATGGTTTTCCCCTCTGCCACATTAGGGAGCCATGGCTTTCAGCTATATCCTCTTCCAGATGAGGAAAACTGTGCAAGGGGAAACGAGAAAAAGAAAGGGAAAAAAGAACAAGAAGGAAGAGGGAGCCAGAGGAAAGCACTGGGGAAGAAGGAGTATGTCTGCAGGAAAGAGGAGGAAACTAGCTCGGCGCCTCAGCTAGTGGCTAAGAGCCCAGTATAAACTGGGACTGCATTCGCACTGGTGTGTGAAGCTGAGTCAGACACATTCCTTGGGTAGTCGGCAAGGGGACTCTACAGGGGCTGGTTCAGGGGGACAGAGCCCATCTCTGCAGTTTCTCTGAGCAGAGAGGACACAGACCTGGGAGGAGGAGAAATCCACTTGTTCACTGGGTCTGCTGGTGTCTGTGGGTCCAGTGAATGCTGAAGAAGCAACAGATGAGGAGCTGGTGAAGACCCAGAGACAAGTCCTCCTGGCTGGCAGAAGTTATTTTGCACCTATTAGTTTTCCACCTGTCGGAAAGAGGAGTCCCCTTCTCAGCCCTTTGGTGGTTAAGAAAAGTTGCTGGACAGAGCTCGTGATAGACAAGATCAGCACAGTGGACTGGGCAGCTGGAGGTGAGGAATAGACTTCTCTGGAGTAGCCTCTGTCTGCTGAACTCTTGCAATTCTTCCTTGTGTTAAGACTAGACGTGTCCCATACAACAAGGGGGGAAGGCAGAGGGAAGGAACAGGTCTCTGACAGCCTGACTTGCTCTTCTTGCCTTACTCAAAGATGTCTTGTGATTTTTCCCCCATCAGCACAAGATCTGGAGCAGATCCTGAGGGTGGCAGCTTCTCAGAGGAAAGCAGCAGCAGGGGTGATGGCAGTAGTGTCCTGGGAGGGGATAGCCCGGTCACCGGGCCGCTGGGTGCAGTGCTGCTGGTTATGTGCCTCACTGGCATGGTGGGGAACGTCTACACGGTGGTGGTAGCCTCTGGCAGGGTGGTGGGCCGCTCAGCGGGCTCCTTGGGGGTCTATGTGATCAACCTTGCCCTGGCTGACCTCCTGTACCTCTCCACCATCCCCTTTGTGGTCTGCACCTACTTTGCCCATGACTGGTTCTTCGGGGATGTGGGCTGCAGGCTTTTGCTCAGCCTGGACCTCCTCACCATGCATGCTAGCATCTTCCTCCTGACTGCCATGAGCCTGGAGAGGTACTGGGCGGTGGCCAGACCGCTGCGGGCCAGGTGGGCCGGCAACACTTACCGCAAGCTGGCCAGTGCCATCCTCTGGCTCCTCTCACTCCTGCTTACGGCCCCCATGATGGCAATGACCCAGCTGCGGGATGGCGGCGGCCTCTACAAGCGCATCTGTGTCCCCACCTGGACACCGGCAGCCTTCCGGTTCTACCTGACGGTGCTCTTCACCACCAGCGTCCTGGCACCCGGCATGGTGCTGGGTGTCGTCTACGCCCGCCTGGCTCGGGCATACTGGTCCTCTGCCTGGGGCCTGGGGCTGCCGGCGGTTGGCCGGGCCCCTGCCTGGCGGCTCTTCTCCAGGATCTCCACCATCGTGGTGGCTTACTGGGCTTGCTTCCTGCCCTTCTGGGCCTGGCAGCTGGCCAGGCTGTACTGGGGTGAGGGGCTGGGCATCGGCCCCACCACCCAGGCCTACCTCAACTTCGGCGTCACCTGCCTGGCCTATGGCAACAGCTGTGTCAACCCCTTCCTCTACACCCTGCTCGCCAGCAGCCACCGCCGGCGCCCCGGCTGCAGCAGCAGGACAGGGACGGCTGGGCCCCCGGCACCCTCACAGGAAGCTGCAGGGAGCCCAGTGGGTGGCCATGGCATCCCCCTGGCTTTCAGGGAGTTGTCGGGGTCTGTGGGGGAAAGTGAGGGGTGAGCAGTCCCCCAGGTTCAGAACATCTTCCAGCCTTTGGCTGGGGTCAACTCAAGAAATAAAAGTGCATCACCTTCCATGCTGGTGTGCAGTGTCTTCCATTATTGTTGCTGCGGTGCCTTCCCCTTCATACCTTCCCCTTTTCAAGGCCGCTCTCCCTCCTCAGCTGGGGGGGGATGCTTGTCTCGGGTATCCTGAGGTCCTTCAGCCCTCGCACACCAGTCACCACCTTGCACAAGGCTGGGGAGTGGGTGGAAGGAAGCAGTCAACCTCGATACATCTAAATTACACAGTTGGGGAACCCTCGCCACCCCTCACCTCCTCGCTAGCAACGGGCCAAACCATAACAAAGTCATGACAACAGTGAGTCACAGATTTCACAGGACCAGTGAGTCACTTCAAGAAGCAGCCATGCTAGCAAGACCTGAATAAGGTTCATCCCCTTGTGGTAAAGCTCACCCTCAGCTTTCTTCCCCCACCCTACACAAAAAAAAAAATAAAATCTTTGAAGAGTCTTGCTAAAAAACACTCCCAAGTGCAATTAAGAGAAATCGTGAGATTGCCTTGAAGTACAGCTCAGCAAGGTCAGCACATCTACTCGGCTTTCAAGATCAGCCCAGCAGAGAAATCTGCGAGGAGAGGACTCTACTACATGTTCATCACCACAGCTCATGGAGGGGGCCCTCACCAGCACCATGTCCCTGCTGTGGTTGAGGAAATCCTCAACTCTCCAGCCTACGAAATGCACCCCAGTCTGCCACACTGTGTCAACACCACTGCATAAACTGGGCCAGGTCTCTCACCTTGAGGCCACCTAGCCTAGCATGGGTCACTTCCATACAGCTAAACTCTCCTCTCATCCTGCTAAAGAATAGCCTCACCCATATCATGCCATGAGAAGAGTCCCCAAAGCTACGCTGTCCCCCAGCTGTGCTTATGCACAGGCCGGAAACGTTAGATGTTGTGTTTATTATTATAAATGTAGCACTAAAGAGCAGGATGTGATCATCCAGAGCAGACTGGATTTGTGCAACATGGGGCTTCAAGAAAGATCCAGCTGCAGAGCTTCAAATTGCTTGTACACCCTAAGTGTTCCTGCCTCCCGGCTCAAAAGCCCATCTTGAGCCCTTGTCTCCAACTTATCCCCCCAGTTCCTACCAGCCAAACCTCTATCTTCATGGGTACCTGAGACACAGGACCTGGCAAGAGCCTTATGAATTACGGAACAAGAACAGGAGGTGCTGCTGCTGTAAGAGCAAGTTCCTTTACTCCAGCTGCTCTGCAACTGCTTAGTGGGAAGAATCAGCCCAGCGAGGCCCACAGAGAGTCCTTGTAGGACATCAATTTATTTGTGTCTTGTGCAGCTCATGGTCCCTCCATCCCAGACCTATCTGGTGACTGCTGTGCACTGTGGAAAGGGCAGCTCTCACTTTTCCTATGCCCACCAGCAGCAGTCATTGCTGCCAAAGTAGCTTTAGCCTGGCAAAGCCCCTGAGGTAGCTGCTGGCCAACATGTTGGGTGACAACCCACAGCCCAGCAAGAACTATACTGTAACATCAAACACACCTCACCACCTTCAGCCTCCTCAGAGGCTAGGCTCAGATTGGGCCAATATGAGTGAAGGCACAATGAAAGCAGAGCAGACACATCCTTCGCATCTCACACCCCAGCTGGACATTGCTACCTCTCCCAACTTCAGATATACCAGGCAAGACACATGGGGCAGGATAAAACCAGACAACTCTAGGTTATTGCCCTCATGAGCTATGGCCCAGCAGCATTCATGCTTCTGCAGTTACTGGAACGATTTGGATGAGGAGCCCGCTGCATGCTCCACCACAACCAGCAAGGCATCCTTGTCTACTGCTGTCCCCATACAGCAAGAGGTGCCAGAAAGACACAGGAAAGCAGTGTCATGAATGAGACCAGCCTCTATAGAAGCTAGAGCAACTGGAGACTTCCCCCTCAGTCCACGCCCCACTCAATTTACCTACCACAGCAACTCCAGGCTACCTGAAGCCAGCCAGGGTATGTTTAATTTAGGGAGCAATAGACTTCACCAACCCACTTCACTCAGGCAGGGTGACTCAGGAGTGGGTGACTCCACCTAAGGGACCCTTCCACTCTCCCCTCTAGTCACATCTAGCCCCTGTGTTTCCTCCCAAGATTTTCCTTGGGCTTTTCATCTTTGGCCATCCTAGGCTTTTTGCCCCTCACCCTCCTCTCCATCCACAACTTTAAGGGCCAAGGCTGGGACAATGCCATCCACTAATGGTACTCCAGCAAAGTTGGCTACCCTCCTCCCCCCAACAAGACAACCAACCCATGTGGACTTGCAGTATGAAACAGACTAAATTGAGACGGGGTAGACCAAAACTCTTATTTATTGATCATTATTTTTTCTGTATCTTTGAAATAGAGGTGTCAGAGAAAGTTATTCCCAGCTGAGGGACTGGAGTGTGAAGTCCCCTTGTGTATCAAAGTAATCAAAGACAGAGAGACCAAGCCGGTTAGGGAACGTGAACTGGTGGCCTTGCAGGTAGACTGTCACATCATTTTGGTTGACACCAAAAGTGATCTGCAAGACAAATGGAAGAGTCAAAGAAAGTTTCTACCAAGATATCCTCAAGCTTCTCCCCTCTGCCACACTGCCATGCCACCCTCTGCTTTGCTGGGTGAACATGCTCAGCAGCATAACCTGCTCTTCAACAGTAGGAGTGTTATTCTGGTCTCCTAAGAGGTGCCTCCTCCCTGCTCAGCTGAGTAGCAACATCCCTTTGAGCTAGATGGAGCTTGCATGTTTGATCCCCACCTTCCATCACTACTCAGAGCCCTGGATGGTGGCACTGGCCAGGCAGGAGAAGCCAGGCACCTCCCACAGAGACAGTCCCAAGACAGCCCCTGCAGTTGGATGCCCTGTGGCAAACACCCTCCCTTCACCAGGGCAGGTACAGAGAGTACATCCCAGGCCTCACCTCTGCTATGCCCCCCTTCTGGAAAGGGAAGACAGTCTCCCTGTGCTCCGCACCCCACTCTTCCACCTTCTTAGAGTTGCACACGATGGTGTTCACATCACCATGAGCATCAAAACGGGGGTTGAAATGAAGCGCTAAGTGGGAAGCATCTTTCCCCAGATTCACCACAAAGCTGCAAAGACATCAATACTGGTTTAATCAATACTGTGGTAGCATGTTGCTTGTTACCATGAACATCCAGATCTGTTGCTTCAAGTCCAGTTGAGGGTAACCAAAGAGAAACCCTTTGCTAAGCTGCACAGCTTCCCTAAGACCACAGTGCTGTGTCAGTAAGGGGTACTCTCCTCTGCTGGGGTGATAGGTCCCACCGTGCCATCCCTGGGAGAGACATCGCTTAGTTTCCACAAAGCTTTTCACAAGAGAAAGGTTCAGCACTTAACACCAAACAGGGCATTATCCTGCACCCAAAGCCGCTCCCAAGGAGTCAGTTGCTTTTCACAGGTCTCCTTTCAGTCCCAAACAGTTAGCTGGTGCTGCACCCTGCCTGACAGCCACTGCCTTCCCCCCACCCTGCAGGCAGCTGAAATAATTACCATGTCATTAGCTATCCCAAAGCATCTGCAATGGCAGTGGGAGGAAGCAGCTTCCTAGCCTATCATCCACCTCGCCTCCAGGCCTCTTACCCAGATGAGAAGAAAGGAGGCATATTATTTGGCAAGAGAAAGCCCAGGAGGCTTCACCTTGACACTATCGTTCTTCAAAGGCACTGGGAAGAGCTGGGACATGTTTCCTGGAACACTGCTAGTGCTGGTACAGCAGGTACAAGCTCCACCTTACCCAGCAAGAAGCCCCACCAGCACAAGGGCCAGGGCCTGCTGCAGAGCCTTCCCTGGGGGTCCCAGCCAACCTGATCATGCAGAGTTAGGAGCACATCTCTACTTACTCCCACCTGCCCACTCACACCTAGCACCTGACAGGCATCTCCACTGGGTGAAAGCAAACATCAACAGCCTGAGACCCCCTGTTGCAGCATGCAGCCTTCCCATTTGCACCTTTAGCTGGAGCTGTGGCTCAGAGCATCCAAGACCTGCCACCTGCTTGGGCTGTAATCTCCTCCAGCCCAGTGAAGGAAGGCACCACAATGGTGTCTCTGTTGCCAGGGCATCTACATGTAGGGGAGAGGATGTGGCTGAGAGTACGGTCTCAACCCAAATCTCAGTATAGGCACAGCTTCCATTTCCTTTACGCTGCACTAGAAAGGATGTGGTCACTGCCAGTGCACGCAGCTGGAGCTTCACATCTGCTTTGGCTTAGCCCCTTGGCAGCAGCGTTCATCTGCAATGTGCATTAGGCAATGACTCACTGGGAAGCGCTGCTGGTGTTAACCCCTTCCAAAGCTGCTCCTCCCCCACTCAAGGGAGGGGATTGGTTTTGTCTCCCGCTGGCAGAAGACAACTCAGCGTGGTGCCTTAGCAGCACAGCACAACTTACCTCTTGGCACTTGGTGAAATCTTCCCCTTGACAATGAGGCGCTGGCCAGGCTTGAGGCCAAGGTTGGTGCATACTGGTCCCTGGGGAACGCAGAGGCAGAGATGTTAGCTCAGTACCTGCTCGCTCACTTGCTCTGACTTGGCAGCTCTCCCTGCTGCCTTGCAAGACAGTGCATTGCTTTGGACCTCTGGAGAGACAGGGAAGCTCCCTTCCCCTAGGGCACTGTACCAGGGACATCCCAGAGAAGTTACTCCAGTCACATGGGACGTGTGCCCAATTTCTCAACCTTCCTCCTGATGCTCTCATCAACATATCTGTATTTCACAGCAGTGAAGCCTAAGAACCTGCAAGCTCCCATCACACCCACCCTGTCCCAAACACACCCATGTGCCTTGTGGGTCTCACATGATCCCACACAAGCTTGGCTGTGCAGGGATAGAGCCTGTGCTCCCTTCCCCGGCTTGGATTTCAACTTCACGCCTTGTCTAGGTCCAGGGGCTCAGGCACTTTGCTCCCCAGCTCAAGGGCTTGGCTGGTTTTTTTTTTTTTGTATGCTCAACATTTGCAAGAGCATTCTGGTGCTCCATGCACATACTTTTCCCCACCTTCTCTTGAGGAAAACTAAAATACCCTAGTAAACCCATATGTACTCATCTTCTATCACACCACAGGCAGGGTCACAAAAAACCTCTTTCCCCTCATCCCACTTTAACCAGGGAACATCTGAAGTGCAGGTTTATTAATCACCCTAATGAAAGAAAGATTAATCAAAAGAAGTGCAATCACGCTTGTGACACAGCCATCTCCCTGGCTGTCCTTGACACTCACAGAAAGGCACTTCTGTATAGCACATTTCCTTACAAGAAAGGGGGAGGACGGTTCAGTGACTCATGAAAACTTCAGCCAGGAAGCAAGCAGCAAGGCTGCCCAGAAGAGGAGATGCTCTGGGAGCAAGAAACATTACTGCAGCTGCTTCCCCAGAGCAGAGCTGCTGTGAAACAGGTTACCCCAGCTCAGAAGCCAACCCCACAGGGACCCCCCCCCACATCCCTCCCCAAAGGGATCCTGCAGGGAAAAAGAACAAACCAGAACCCAAACTACTCCTGCCAGAACAAGAAACAGCAGCCACTCCTCTGTAATGGCTGCAGCAGGCACCCAGCCCCAGCAGCTCTCTGATACAAGGGCTGACAAGAAGACAGAGAAGAACAGCACAAGCACCCTGAGACCAAGACAACACATTCCCCACATCCCAGTCTGCAAAGCGTCACCTCCAGCAAAGCTGCTCCCGCAGCCACGCACTGGCTGCCCCATCCCTTCCTCTACTCACACAAGACATGGTGCTGCTCTGCAGGTTAATGCTCCTCTCTACTGAGGTGCAACAGTCCCAGGCAAGTAGCTCCAGGGACCCCACCCTTGCCCTTAAATAGATGGAGAGCTGAGTTGTCCCAGCCTTTCTCCACCCCACCCACCAATCAGACCGAGGAAAGGTTGTGGGAGGTTGGTTTTGGGGAGTGGGAGGGCCTGTCAGGCAGAGCTGCCTCCTCCCACCCTCACCCAGGCTCCTCTCCAGGATGCCAAACCCAATCCTTCCAAGCAGACTGCTGGCCGCTCCAGGAGAAGATCCAGCTGTGTGTGGCCATGAAGCCAATGGAAAATAGTTTTACAATGAGTGTTTTACTATTCAAGGCTTTTATCCCACACGAAAAATGGTCAGATGGATGGAGACTTGGCGGGAAGGGTCTGGGAGAAGGGCTGGGCTCTTCAGCTGTAGGTAAATCAGGGGCAGAAGTAGCATCACTGAGCACACACGGTACCTCAGAAGCTCTTTGTGGTGCAGGTGAAACCCCAGGAACAGAGGCCGAAAGCTGGATCCAGGGTTGCCCAGATGCACTATCAAGCCTTGTTGACCCCAAAGGTTGCCCCACTGCTGACCCAGCCTTTGCCACCTGCTCTTGTAGGTATGGGAACCAAAGGAGGGGAAACACTCCTTATCCTGCAGAACTCCTAGATACTCTCAAAACTGTACAGTTCATCTTGGCTGTAGGGCCAGGAGGAAGCTGTCTTGGAGGGCAGAGGAGGAATTATCCACGAGAGCTCAGTGCCGGGCTCTTGCACCTACCCTGGGCACACCTGGGGGGCTGAGGAACGAGGGGATGGGGACAAAATGCTCTATCACAAACAGCAAGAGGATCTATATGTCTTCTATCTGTCCCCATGTTCTTTTTGTGGCAAGTATGATTCACTCCGGGTGAAAGGATTCCTTTGGAAAAAGTTACCCAATTACTACATGGCTCAACTGTAATTACACTGAAAGAGAAGGGAAAAAATTCAGGCAGTGGGCCAAGCCTGTGGCTTAAAGCTCTCCTTGTCTTGCATATTTGTCTCTAAATCACAAGACGCTCTGTGATTTCCTTAAGAGGCCCAAGACTGAAACTCCCTGAAACATTTTCTTCTTCCCTTTCTATGAGGCCCATCAGTTCCCCATCTCCTGAGGACGTGGTAGTCTCCATACCTCTTGCCCCCATAAAGCACAACCCCAGAGGCTTTCCAGTTGGTACCATCAATACCAGTAGAGATAGCAGGGAGGCCCTCCTGCTTGCCGGAGTTGGGGAGGTCCTGGAAAGGTTCCAGCCTTTGGCCAGGTCACTGATCACCCCACAACACAAGGGGCTTCTTTGCCCTGACATGCCCACTCCCTCTTTCCCCCTCTGGAAACTTCCCTCAGGGTTTACTCCTTGAACCTGATCCTTTCCACGTGGTGTGGGATGATGAGGAATACTTCATACCACCACGAGAAAAAATAACTAGAGCCAGTTTTCTTCTGCTTGGGATGTGTGTTTAATTAAATAAATTCCTTTCAACAGCAAGATTTTGTGAGACCAAACCCCTGCAAAGGACCCCAGACATGACTCCAAGGAGATGAGCTGGAGCCACGGTCTTAGCAGGTTGCAGGAGTCAGACTAGGAGGGACTATTCCCTTGCAAGAAGTGGTGGACATGGAAAGGAAATGTGTAGATGTTTGCTCACTTAGAGCTGGAGATGGAGGAGGCTATTTAAAAGGTCAGGGGTAGGTTCTGTGTTTCCTGCAGCATTTCTGGCAGTTGAGCACTGTAACCCAGCCTTAGCTGCCACCAGTTCCTGGAGTCACACCTGTCCAGGGACCTTCCTCCAAATGCTGCTGAGAAGATTAGAGACCAGCTCATGGATAACAGGTGATAATGAGGGAGGTGATACCATCCCAGAGGACGCACTAGAAGGACTATTCACATCAAGCAAATTCAGACTTCAGACTTGAGTCTACCTCAAGCAGCCCATGTTTGTCTGTTGGAAGTCCAGATGTCTCTGCTGGCTTTCAAGGAACCTTGAATTAAATGACATCAGCACGACAGGCTAATACTGCAGGCAGGGGGCCCATGGGGTGTCCCAGGCTGCCTCCGCCAGTACAATGCCACGTCTCCCGTCCTATCTCTGGATTGGAGCCACTGTGACGATGTGACAAAGTCTAAAGCTCCAGTATCAGTGTCCTCACAAGGTATGGCGAAATTCAGGGGAGGGAAGGTTCCTGCTCACCATGATGGCACACCAGAGGGGGTGGTATCCCTAGCTGCACTGACACCGGCTCCACCACACTGAAGACGCAGAGGTGCTTGCCCGTTATTTTCAGGAGCAATGTGGTGTAGGTAGAGCAACTGTGGGCTGAGGAGGGCAGAGCCAGGCTGGTTAGAGCTGGCAGTCCTCACCTTCCGTCACCTCACTCCTTATCAGTGTGTGGCGGGTCAGCTGGCTAGGGGATGTGCCAGCAGGTTATCAGCCCATCTGATCTGCAAAGGATGGAGATGAGGACAGATCACAGCATCACAACAGACCTTGGTGGCCTGGGCTTATCCTGCTGTGTGGGAACTCATCCGTGGGTGAGGGCTCTTCTCCTCCACCCTTCCAGCCAGGCTCTTCCTCACCAGGAGAGCTTTCCTGCATCACATTTCAAACCCTTACTTTGTACTACAGGGAGAGATACTGACCTGCATCGTACCTGGGGAAGCAAAAGATCTTTGCCCAAGCCAAAATTCAAGAGTGGACCTGGTGCTGTCGCTGCAAACAGTGTCCTTGGCCATGCCAAACTTTTGGCCAGAGAGAACTGCAAGTGTGGAAAAGGGAGTGATGCCTGTGGGATATTACTTCAGTAGTGCCTCATCTCTGGTTGTAAGGGTGAGGCAGGTGCTGTTTGCATCTGCACCTGCATCCTCCAAACTGGGATCGCGTGTCCCAGACAGGATGGAGCCGGCAGAGCCAGCTGCCATGGCAGGGGCAGACCAAATTCACAGCCAGCACGTGCGTGCAAGGCCAGAAATCACAGCAAAGACACCACCAAGCATGTCTTGTGCTAGGGGTTAGGCATCTCACTCAGGTCCTGACCCTGGGCACCTCCCCTGTGGCCTGCCCTTCAGAGAGACTCAGCTCCTGGTAGCAGCTCACTGCCCTCTCACTAGCCTTTCCTTGCAAAATGTCCCTGTCTGATCAATCCTCCTTGGAAAGTGAAAACTGCGTTTGTATGGTGAGCAATCCCAGACAGTTCTCAAAGAGCTGCTGCTGCCTTTGGGGGCCTGAGCTCATCCCCTGACGCTGGCTGTGACCCGTTGTTCCTGTAGAAGGGACGAGGCACCACTGCTTGTTGCTAGGGCCGCCCATGATTTTCATTGTAGTGCTTCTCCCAGGGCCTCAGCCCTTTTCCTGCACTCACCTTTACACCCAAAGAGCCCATGCTGATCTCTCCATGCTGAGATGGAGCTTGCATGGGTTTCTTGAGCTCCCAGCTTTCTTTGTGGACATCCCCACCACTCCCAACCTCCAAGCTGTAATTCTTCTTAGGTTGAAGAGGAAAACATGATTGCTAAGGGTGTTTCATCACTGATAGCTTTGATATAGAGCCTGCCTTCTGGTCTAGCTGGTAGGCAGGGGTATGCCTCAGCGTACCTGGACTGGTCCTGCATGCTGAGGGCTGGAGTCCAGCTTCTGCACACTGTGGGGTTGAGTTGAACTGCTGGGCTGAGCTGTTGGGTGGCTCTAACCAAAGTGGTTTGGCAGCCACCAGAGAAATAGCCCAGTCAGGCAAGTGTCTGGAGCAAAAGAGTGAAGCTCTGCCCCCAAATCTGTCTGTGAGGGATGCGGTGACAGACAGGGCATCGCTAGTCATGACCTTGGAGGACTGAGAAAGGGCCTGGCTGAAAAGCCCATGGACTACGTGATCAAAGTCCAGCTGTATACATTGCTCTCCAGCTGGAAACAGCCTGTTTCAGCTGCAATTACTCCTTCAGTGATTTGCAACATCTTTCCACTGGGAGAGCGTCTTCGTACCTGTTCAGCCACTTTGTGTTATGTAGGTTGTGGTATTTTAAATTCAGGATTAGTTGCGCTAAACTCAGATTTATTATCTTGCGGACACAGAGCCTCACGTCAGGAATGAGCCACAGCAGGATCTCCCAAGCTTTGCCTGCTGAAACATTTCCAACCACATCCAATTTCCTGGATTAGGAGCTGTCTATGAGGCTCTGGCTCCTGCTGACTCCAGAATCTCTGCTTTTATTAAATCAGTATGGAAATATGTTCCCCAGTGGTGAAGATAGATAATCCTCCAAATGTTATCAAAGGGTACCTGGACAAGGTGATTTATCTGGGCGAGCCTGAAATTACAGCTTGGGGAAGCGGGAATGACTCCTGCTCACGCTAATGACACTGGGATGTGTTAGACACACCTCAAAGTGCATCCCGGGAGCTCCCCAAATCCATGCTCCCCACCTCCTCCCTTGCACCTCCAGCTGCTCGCCTTGGGCTCTGTCTTGCCCTGAGCACAGCGGGAAGGGGGTGCTCCTGGTCTGCCAGCCGGGGTGGTACCCCTGCGGCTGTGGGACAGGCACAGCGCCCTGGCTGGGAGGGCAGGGAGGCAGCCGGGTGCTGGGTTGCAGCCACGAGCAGCATCGGTCTGAGTGCAGAGATGGTTGGCCCAAGCTGTTCAGCGCCCTTCTAGCATGCAAGTATGGTGAGAAGCCACCCACTGATCTGGGTTAGCTCCTCCACCTGGGTGATATGCAGGAGGACTCCACTCCTGACGGTGCTAGAAATATTGACAGCACAGCAAGAAAGCGCCAAGCCTTCGATTAACTTTGACGTGAAGGATCCTGACTGTGGGGCTGGAGCAGCGGAGTTAGCAGATCTTTAATCCCAGCCAGGCGGTGCCTGGTTGGGAAGGCTTCAGGCCATTTGCATTTCAGTTTAAGGGCACTTGGCCCAGGGCGGCACAGCAAAGGCAGATGAAGGAGAGGTGGCTTGATGCTTTCGGAAAGTGCGTTCTTGGTTTTGACACAGAGAAGTTGCTTGCAACGACGCAGCCCGGACCAGGTGGTTGCTGCACGATGGTTGGCCCAAGCTGCTGCAGAAGCAGGTTAAGAAAAGCCTTGCAGCAGGTCAGGGGATCGCTGCTGAGCCAGAGGGGGACAGAAGACCAGGGGAGACCTGGAGGGTGAATGGAGTAAGGCTTAAGTTTTCCTACAAGCAAGGTACAATGAGGGACCTCGTGAAATTCTGCCACGCAGTTTGAAACCGATAACGTTTCTCTCATTTAAAGAAAATGGGAAATCAACTCGTAACCGGTAGCATGGATTTGCAATTATCTTTAAATATATCAAGTTGAAGAAATGGAAAGGAAAAGGTAGAAGTGAAAACGAGTTGGGGTGCAGCACGCATTGTTCAGGCTGTGCAGGCAAGGCTTCAGACCCGACCCGTAAGAAATGACACGTTTCGAAAGCAGAGCTACAAGCTCAGCAAATGCTGACTGTAGAGGGGAGAACATTGGCACTGCTCGTCTGCATGTTGGCTAATGACTTCCAGAGGGCCTGCAACGTAAGACCAGTGCCACCACTGCCGGAGAGAAAGGGAATATTGTGCTAAAAGATGATGCTGAGGAATATTCCAGGGCCGCTGGTTAGTGCTGGGAGTTCAAGGGCAAGGAAATGCAACTCCATGCGAGAAGGTCAGATGGTTCAGCGCTGATGTGTTGGAGCAGGAGACCTGCAGGCTATCGACTGATTGTGGCCATCGGCTCTGCACTGCTGTAATACCCAAATTGGTGTTCTTGCAGTACCTTAGAAACCTGCCATTTATTGAGCCTATTTCAAGCCTAGAAATGACCTGCTGAGGCATATTCCCTGTCTCAGGATGTTGTCTGCTAAAGAGACTTTTGAGACACGCTAGGAAGAGGTTTGTTTGCTGTACTTAATATGCAGACTGTAAGTGGATGCTGTGTTTGAACATGTTACAGCAACTCAGGTGCTGGTTTCAGCTTTTCAAAGAAACAGTGCTCAGGAGAAGTATGTTCATGGAACACAGGCACGTTCTCCTGCAACACCCTTGAGACCGAAACTCAGCGGCATGCCATTTTTCAGCGAGTGTTGTGTGTAAAAAGCAGTCTGGAATGACAATCCCGAAGAAAAGGGTTGCCTTGAATGGGCTTTGCTGCCAGGAATGACAAAGAATTCTGAAAACATCCTCTGTTTTGTACACGCAAAGTGGTATGTGATACTAGCCTCCACACCGGGCAGAAACAGCATTGGAACTGCTCAGGAGGCGAGGCTGGCAAGGAGCCTGGATCACGTCGGGTTTTTCTCACTGAGATGTACCCTGCATGGGCCATTGCATCTGCTTTGACAAACGTGTTCGTCTGCAGCCAGCCCATGAGCCAGCATTAGGGGCACATCTTGTGCTTGGAGAGCCTCCAAAGCACATGGGACCACCGAGCTAAAGCCAAGGCAGGCAAAAGACCAGCTTGGTCTGTCCAAGTGGCAACAGGGCCCTGCCAGGCAGCAGGAGCTGGAGAAAAGAGAATTGCCTTGGGCAGACAAGCTCCTTCCCTCCCTTGGGGTCCTGCAGGAGGTACAGCTCATCATTCCCCAATGGAGACACATCCTCCTGGCCCCAAAGCCAATGCCGCTTGGGACTCCCCTCCACCTCTTGACTGGGGACCCCCCAAAACTCCCTTGAGGGTGTCAGCTGCTTGTGCCATCCCTCACTAAGTGCCCCAAACAGTTAGGCGGTACTGAGCCCTGTTAGGCAGCTGCTGCCTGCCACCCTACAGCCAGCCAGAACAATTGCCTTCTCACTAGTAAGCTGTCTGTTATCTGCTGGGATCGCCTGCTGAAATGGGAGGGTGTTTTGGCAGGGCTTGGCACCTTCCCTTCCCTGAGGCTCATACTATTTGGGGAGAGAAAGCGCAGTGTGTTCCTCTCCGATGCTAGATGCTATCGTGGTTTGGAGGCAGTGGAAAGCTCTGGGATGCGTCATGCCCTGCAATGCTGTTGGTTCCCACCCCCTTGCAAGGGGGCCCAGGCACCTTCTGGGTCTGTTGGGGACATGCGCATCACTGCTGTGGTGAGGCTGTGTCGCTCTTTCAGGAGTGTTTGGAGCAGATGTCTCTGAGGAAGCCCTTTGCAGAGCCCTCTCTGCCCCTGCCAGCAAGCACATCCATCCATCATCGTGTCCCACACAAGAACTCGCTCTTCCTCACCTCTGGCTTCTCCAGCTTGCTCTGCTCCCCAGGCAGAGAGCAGGTGCTGAAGCACCCCACCATTGCCAAAGCTTGGCTTTGCCTGCCTGCAGCACTCGGGAAGAGTCAGCCTCGGGCACTCAGTGCAGTCCAGATGTCAACTGTCCACACCTCATGGCAAAAGATAGGGTCCATACTTGATATCTTCTTGGTTCCTTTCTCTAGATCTGGACCAGGTTCACTAAAGCAGTGGGTGGGGTGGTAATACAGGCCGTTTTGTCAGGAGCACAAGCTCTCTCCCCCAGGACTGGCAGCACTGACATACTCTCCCTCTCTTCCACCTTGGTCTCCTCAGGCTTTCCCAAACAAAGGACTATCTCATTTCTTTCCGGAAAAAAGTTAATGACCAGCTCACATCCCAGCAGAACTGAGTGGCTTGGGAAAAAGAGGGGGAAGTGTGCCTGTGCACATAGCACCCAAGTAAACACCATGGCATTGTTCTATGGGATTATAGTCTTGCTCTCGTTATGTTGGACATCGAGGCTGAGTATGGACACACTCCTGACTTTGGCCGGAGAGGTAGATCTTGACGTGCCAACTGACTGCCTGGCCAAGTGGGGGGTGGGGGCCTGTTCTGTGGGACAGCTTTGAGGATTTTACAAGGCATTGTTGGCCCACACTTGGCTGATTGAGAGACATTTTGGTAGGGAGTAGAGATACAAATGGGTTAAGGGATTGGTTAGGCATAGTATCAGCTTCTGCTTAGCCTCTGTGCAGCAGGAGACCTGGGGCAGAGGGATGGACATTCACTTGCAGCGCCCATGCACCAGTGATTTGGTGGCAAGTGCTGCTCGTGTGGGCAGGAAGCCCGCTCTTCTCTCCCAGCATAGAAGGTAAGGGAGAGTCCATCAGCCAGCCATATTTTTCGATATTCTTTATATACCCCATAGATAACCAGTCTGTGGAGCATGCGCCATGGGGCAGGTCAGCACTGTCTGTTCAGCCCACAGCAGGTTCACCGTGAGGCCAAGGGCCGTTGCACCAGTGGAAGGCTCACCCTTACACCCCACGCTGCTGATCCCTGAGAGTCCCCCAGAGCTGGGAAAGGCATTAACACATTTAGCTTCTGTCTTGGCAAAAGCCAAGTAAATGGCTGCAAGGGAGCGCGGCCCAGAATGGAAGAGCAGAAGGCACTGCCTGAGGATGGAGGAAGGTGCTAGGCACATCCCCATGGGCATGTCAAGACAGAAGCATTGAGGAGCAGAAGTGGGACCCCTGCAAAGCTCCTTTCTGTACAGAGAGATATTTATCACTTCCCCTTGGCTCCATCTGTTGCTCTGCTGATGATTACCCAACAGGGTTACTAAACCTGCCTGACTTCCCCTCCCACCCCAGACCCCAGGCTGGTGACAGTGTTGTAGAGATCACAGTGACATGGGTCACGTGGTGTCCCCTACATCTCTGGCGCCAGGGGACTTGTTCACGCCTGGTCATCCTCATCCTGGAGGTCCATGACCTTAGTCCTACAGTCTAAGATTTTTCTTCTGCAGGGTGGATTAACTTCAAAAACCCTGGACATCTGAGAGGTACCGGCCTTCAGGCCCTCAGGCATTTGCTCCAGAAGCAGGCAGCAGCTGGGATATGTCATTTCCATTCCCACCACAGCAAACAGGGAAAACCAGGGAGGGTGTCCTGGCTTCTGCACTAGCTAAATTTAGTCAAGCAGGTTCAAGCTGTAATATAATGCACCTCCTCCCATGCAAAGGGAAGATCGTGAGATGAGAGTAGTCCTCAGGTGCAGCCCATGATAAGGAGGTAACCTTAGAGGGAAAGCAATGAACCTACGGGGTCTGCTGTTTTGTAATTTTGCTCAAAGGGGACAGGCCCTTTGCAGGATCAACCCTAAGTAAAGCTCTGGGTGACGTGTCCCCCAACCCACGCAGAATGAATAAGCTCTTGGAAGGAGCAACCCCAGGGGCACTGCTGGGATGGAGCGGCATGAGCTCAGTGCTGGGCAATTCAAGAGAAGGCCACTTCTTTTGAGCTCAGTTTTGGCTCCCCTGGGGTGCCTGCCAGAACAGGGACACGTGGAGACATCCAGAAATGGGGGCCTTCCTGCATGCTCCTTGGCGAGTACCAAGCTGGTGTCTGTTCAGGATAAGAGCCGTTGGGGTGGGAAGTCTCCCTGGGCAAGCAGGCGTCAACCGTGACTTTCTTGGAAAGAGGCAAGCAGGGGACAAAAGCCTCAGCCCCCTCTTCCCCCATCATGCACCCCTTCTTAACAATAGCACTGTCAGCAAGGACTTGTGCTGCATGGCCAGGCTCTGTGTGGCCCTCAGGGACTTATCTTGCCCCTGACGAGACGCAGGGAGACGTGCCATTCTGACAGTCCTTCCTGCTTTGGAAACAAAGGCATTTGTCTGTCTTTGTGGCGGCCTGTTTATTTGGGGGAAAGGGAAGGAAAAACAGTAGAGAGCAGAACAGGGCCTTGCCCCACGCAGTGCTTTATTTGGTTGCCCTGGGCAGGGAAGGTTTTACCTGCTGAGCAAGTCGATGAGGACCTGCACCCATGAGCAGGGATGAGCAGTGCAGGAGGCAAAGCAGTGGCTGGGAGAAGGACCCATCAGGGCTGGTGAGGCAGGGTGGCTGGGGGCCATACCTACCAGTGGACAGAACTACTTCTCCAACCATGAAGGTCTGAGTCTGAAGAGAGTGGCCAAAAACACAAGCAGCCTGCCAAAAACTGCACTCAGCTTTCCCTAGCTGGTTCCCCAATGATGATAAGATGTGTCCCCCACTTTGCCCTGGCACACACCCTACCTTCCCTAGGGGTTGGTCCCCTCTCCAAATGGCCCAGCCACTCTCTCAGCTTGGATGCCACAGAGAAATGAGAAACCAGAGCTGCTGCTCTCCCTCTCCTCCTCCTCCTCCTGCTGCGACGGGAGGACTGCCCGCCTCGCCTGGTCTCCCCTCCCCTCGGTGCTCAACACTCCCAGCTGGTGGGCGAAGGTACTCCAGGACTTGCTCGACAGGTAAAACCTTCCCTCCCTGTGAAGTCTCTACCTGTGCTTATTACTGCTGCCTCTGAGCCAGCGATGCCTTTTTGGCAGCTCCAGGAGTGGGCTCGGCTGGATGCGGAGCACTGTTTTTCTCTGGGATTTTATTACTTGCTTTGTTTCTCAGGGTGTCTCAGTTGGAATTCCTTCAAACTCTCCACCACCTCATTGATCTCTGCTCTCTTCCTTCTCCCAGTCCTGTATGGACCCCCATGCATGGCAGGGAAACCACAGACGGCACCCGGCACTGCCCAGAAATCTCTCTGGCCAAAATACTCTCTGCTGAGGTTTGCTACAGCTTCCACATAGACTGAGCCGTGAGGCATCCTTGTGATGCACACGGTGGGTTGGGGAGGAGATGGGGACTCATGCAGGACCTCTGCTGCTGCTGTGCTCGCATCTCCTCCTGCTCTCTGGCTGTGCTGGGAGCCTGTCACACCAGTGTCAACACTATCTTTTGCTAGGCAATGGGTCTGAACCCCCTACCTTGGTGCTGGGCCACCTAGCCCCATGTCCTGGGCTAGGTGTCTCCTTGTCAGGTGTCTCCCTGTCAGGTGTCTCCCTGTCCTTCTGCCTCAGGGTTATGGCTTGCCTGCAGGGACCCCTCAGCAGGGGGTTGACCTCCCTAGGCCCAGGTGGAACACCCCACCAAGCATCACCAAGGCCAGTACATTGGTCTTTGCTGCTCAGACACTCCAAGCATAGCCCTGGAACTGAATCAGAGAGAAAGGAGCAGAGAACCCAGGACTGATGTTCATTTCCAGATGTGTGGAGCAGCCCTCTGGCAAGGCGGGGTGCTGTGCTGCAGGGATCTGGTCTCACTGAACACCAACCTTCATCTCTTCTTGCATTGTGCAATGTCCATCAGGCTGAGGCTTCCTGAAAGACACCTCCTCAAGTTCCCAAGACCATCCAGAGAAGCCCTGTGAGCTAAGCCTGGACTGAGAGGATCTTTAGGTACTGCAAACTGTTAAAGAATTTGCAAAGATGCAAAAGAGGATGAAGCAACAGCATCCTTTCTTGCTTTGGAGCAACTTTGTCTTTTGGAAACAGCCAGCCTATTGCTCCTGGGCCCTGCATGTACGGTGGCCTGAGCTAGGTCCCGGTTCACTCAATGCAGTGGGACTGGACAGGTGGCTTCAGAGTTGTCAAACCCTTGGCCGGTAGAAGAGGCAGGCCAGGTTGCTGCAATCACTTGGTTAGGCTGGATACAGCTGCATGGGGTGGTGGGATGCTGGAGGAGCAGCCATCAGGTATCTCTGACCATCTGCTCCCATAGGTCCTCAGACCTGTTGGGCACATAAAGAGATTTGGGATGAAGACTAGAAAGTGGGCTACTCCACCTGTAAAGCTGCTGCCATGTGAAGAAGGTGGCTTGCAGAAAAACTGTATCTCCCCAAAGAGCGATGGCTAATTCTGAGAAACCGTCACACCCTGTGCTTTGGGATGCAGGAATGGGGGACGAAGGGAAGTGCCATTCAGCCCTGGAGAAAAAATTCCACGGAAATTGGGGTGAAACCTTGTCCCTAGAATCAAGGCCTCCTGCCAACCTAATAATAAGGCCCTAGTTGAGCAAGGGTAGTCCCAAAGTGTATCAGTGCCAGCTGGAGCAGCCCTGCCAGAAGAAACCTAACCCCTCTGCACACATACCCACCCTTGGGGATCACAGGATTGCTGTGGTTTGGGTAAGGTCAACCTCAGAAATACCAGGCTCAGCCTTCTTGAAAGCAGTCAATGTAAGTGAGGAGCATGACTGACCAAGGCTGATGGGCTGCAGCTGCCCAAGGCACGCTCTCGAGGACTGGCGCTGAATGCTGACCAGCACCCCACCAAGTTCCCATTTCCCCTTCGGAAAACCAGCGCTCCCCCGCTGCAGAAAGGTCGGGCTGTGCCCAACGCGTGGCTGCGTCTCAGCTCGGTTGGGGGACAGGCGTGTTTACCCCTCAGAGTGAAACTGAGACGCTGGGCTCTGCGCTGCTGTTCCCAGAAGCAGAAGTGGGTGAGATTGCCCAGCCGTGCCATGAGCCGGCCATCCCTCTTGCAGGCAGGAGGGTGGACGCTGGCTCAGAGCGATACTCCCTGCAGGGAAGCGGGATGCTTTCTGAGAAAGGCGGGCTCTCAGCAAGCAGCATGCCAGCAGCACTCTCTGGCCAGGCACAAGAGCTGCCAGAGGTGGGGTGGCCTGGTTTGCTGGGCTTATGTTCACCCTTTTCAGGGGACACTTGCAAATGGCTCAGAAAGGTTGGCTTTTTTGGGGATATTTTTTGCCTGGCACAGGTCAGCCCAAGGTCAGGCACCTGCCAGGGTGTGGGTACCTGCAATGGGCAGGGAAGGATGAATCCCAGGGGAAGGCAGAAAGCAGGACAAGAACTACGGTTCACAGCTGAGCTTATCTCTCTCCCCCCCCCCTTTTTTTGGGGGTGTCTCTACAGATAAGATACCCTCTGGTCCCTCCAAGAGGCTGAAACACGAAATGCACTGCTTTTCTTTCTTTTTTAATGCAATGTTGTTCGATATTCTGGGTTGTGTGCGCATACTGCTGCGAACACCGTGACACCTGCTAAGGAGAATCACCCAGAGCTGTAATGCCATGGACCAGGCCTCAGCAGCACCAGCGGCGCTGACGGGAACGCAGGCTTAGGCATGTGGCACAAGAAGCAGAATCGGAGTCAGAGCTGGCCTGGCCAGACGGAGAGAGGATGGTGGGTCAGCAAGTGGTGCCTCGGGGCTGAGAACAGGGGTCCTGGGACCTCTCAAGGCATCTCCTCTCTGGGGGAGGACGTACCATATTGCACTGCTCCTGCCTCCCCAGGGACAAGGGAGGATGATGCTCAGGGCACACCAACACCCACCGCTCCTTCTTGGTAGTTACAGCATCCTACCCAGCTCTGGGTCCCCCCCAGTGTCTCCTAGAGCAGTTTTGAGCGGATGTCTTGCAGAGTGCTGGCACACTGGCTGTTATCACAACAAAACTGGGTGCCTGAAGGCCCTGGGTGCCTGAAGGTGGCTCCCCAGGCTCCCACCACCAGCAGAATCTCAACGCCATACCAGCTGCAGGTGGACCAAGTCCCTGGCCTCCTCCATCTGCAGCCAAGACAAGCACCGACAGGCCCCAGCTCCCCAGCAGGGCTTTGCCTAGACGGCCTGTTTCAGCTCTGCCCACAGAGGAGCAGAGAGCTCCCTCTCCACCTTCCTTGCACCAGGGTGCCAAGCCCGACTGCACCACTGGCCATGCCTGCGGGCCACCCGACTGCGGCCCTGGCTCACGCCACGGCAGCAGCCTCGCTGGTGTGGCAGCTGTCCCGCTCCAGCTGAGCGTCTGTGGCCTCCTCCTGCTGAAACATCATCGCTCGGGGGCAAAACAGCCAGGCATCAGCGAATGAGCTGGGATGAAGGCGAGGGCTACCATTACAACAGCAAGGCTGTCTACGTGCAGCTTCCCAGCGTCGTGCAACCACAGTCCCAGGCGCCCTCCTTCCCTCTGCGCGGCCAGGCTCGCGTAGCTGCAGAGGAGAAGGGGCACTGCCTGGCTCTGCTGTGAAATCTGGCTGCTCACCCAGCCTGGATCAATAACTGCCCTCCATCTGGGTCTGGAAACGGGCACCGCACGTGGATTTGGGATTGCTGCGCCCCTTGGAAGGAGTTGCGGATGGCTCTCAAGAGCCAGTTTGGCCCTTTTCCCCATCCCGCTGCTCCAGACTTCAAGTCTGATTCATAGAGATTTAGGCACCTGAAACTGCTGCTAAGGAGATTGGGTCCTCCTTCACTTTGACTTGGATAGGCAAAAAAAAAAAGTGCTACAGAATAGAAAATAGAAAATGCCATTCCTGTGGCGGTGCAGCCAGTGGAGCAGTGAGTAAAACATCAGGCAGGGTGTCTGGCATTCATCAAGGGAGGACGAAGAACTGCGTAGGACAGCTATTGAAGGGAGGATGGTGTGCAGGCTGGAAAAGATACATCTACAGCATTGAAACTACAGGGCTAGATTGAGAGCATGGTCCTGCTAAGAGCAACTGGAAGCATGACAAGAAGATGCCAGGCCACAGTGCAGCGCAGCCCGGCACAGAAGGAGCTGATTAAGCATGCACAAAAGGGAGCCGTGACTTGGATGCAGACTGTGGGGCTGTTAACCACGTTGTGCACGGTTTGCTCTCCAGGACACAGACTTTGTTTGCCAGCAGCCAGAGTCTCCTGAGCCCAGAAGCTTGCGTGACCGAGTTGCTGCTGACCGGAGCTGTAGGGGGAAGCAGGGACGAGCTGTGATGAGAACCAGCTCGGGAGCGGAGAGCTGCAGCTGTGGGGTGGCTGGCTGCACCCTGTGTGCCAGCAGTAGTTAGGGGCCCCACGCTGTTGACAGTGGCCAGTGAAAGAAGTTGATGCCTGAAGAGCGGCCAAAATTGTCTGTTGTTAAAAATCTGACTTTTCAGTCCTCAGGAAGGGGGCTTGTTCAACAACTCTGAGGAATGCAAGTTTTGAATGTGTGAAGGCACAGGGCTTCACACTCTTTTCACAGTCAGCTGCTGTTTATCAACTCACATTTCCGTGAATGAGCTCACACCAGCCAGGATGACACCCTGGACCATCCCATCCCGCTCTCCAACCTTCAGCCGTTCACTCTTGCTTGGCACAACCTCCTCTCTTGTGGTGAGAACATTCCTGTTCCTGAACATCAGACCGATGTGAAAATAACTGAGATTTTTGCAGGCAGCACCAGGTTACCTTGGGTTTGCAGAGCTACGGAGCAGCTCTGACATGGAACCTCCCACTCCTTCCCTTCTACTCAGGCAGAGAGGAAACAGGGAAAGTGAGGCCTGCTGGAAAACAATTCCAGCTGCATTTCTTTCTATCCACTTGCATTTCTTTTTCCTCTTACCATGCCTAGTAATGAGGCCTCTAGGTATCACCCAGCTGTGTGTTAAAGGACAGGGTAACAAGTGGTGCGTGGTGGGGTGGGTGGTGGCAAGGGTGCACAGCTCACACTCTGTTTGTACAAGGAACTGACAGGTAGCGGAGGCCCTGGTAGCTGCAAGAGAAAAGAAAAAGGAAAGAGAAAAATTGACAGGAATGTTATGAAATGAAAGAGAAATTCGATGCCAGTTCATTCCAGGTGGCATAATGGGAACACAATGCAGAAACCTCCTGCTTCTAGATTTATTTTCAGCCTGGAGAACAACGGAGATGAGAGAATGAGAGCCCTAGGCAGATGACTTACTAGAGATGTCTAATTTACTTATTGCACCTGGAACGGCATCCAAGTTCAAGGATGGACTGACCTGAGGAACAAGTGTGTTCAGCTAGGAAGGACTGTGCTGCTGCCGCCGCCGGGCCATCAGCAAGTGACAAGTGACCTTGGGATGAGGAAGACCACTTCTGTAGAGACTTCTCCTGAGCATCCTTAACATCAGGCTGCTCTAACAGATAACTTGGAAGAAAGCAGCTCAAAAACCTGCACCAACAGGTAGATTTCCAGCAACATTGGCTCAAGGGCCTTCAGGGTTGCCTGTGGCCCAACAGGAGCCAAACACAGTGTGGGATTGCTCACAGGTCCTTTCACCCCTGAAATTCTTGAGGGACGGCAACTAACGAGGCTGTGCTGGATTACAAGACAGTGAGCACCAGGAAGCTCAGCCTAAGCTCTCCATGGGAGGCATATGGCCACCCCATCTCATGAGATGTATATATCTCCAGTTTACCAAGGCTGTGCAAGCACGTGGGCTCTTGGTTCTACTGGAGCGTTGAGTGGAAGCATATTGCCATTCTTCACACCTCCACCCCCAAACTCTGTGAGCACACAAATAGGGACTGGCACTGCTCCACGCACCGCTCCTTGGCTCTGCTCGACGTTATCTGAATCAGCAGCCTCCACGCATGAGGCCAGAGAAGGACACCAAGTCAGGAATACCTCTCTTTCTTGTGGGGAAAAGGTACCTCGCCAGGGCCACAATCCTTGTTGTCTTGACAGGTGGGAAATCTCTAATCTACAGCCCATGAAGACTCAATTTCTTCTGGCATCTGTGCTGCAGAGAACAACTACTTAACTTGCATGCAGGCAGCTGTAGTACAACAGCGGAGTACACCTGGAGGAAACAGAAAACTGTATCTGAGTTGTTTCAGGTTACTTGAAACAGGTCAAGAAGGGAAGCAATTCCTGCCCCTGGATTTTAACAGGGTACCACTTTCTGTGCATCTTCCTTGGGTGTCAGGCTAGAGGTTCAGCAGAGGCTGGTGAGCTGAAAGGCTGGCACAGGGCTTTGGGCAACCTGATGTCCAGCATGATAGACAACAGTTTCCATTAAAGGACAGGTTTCTCTCACCCGTAACAAGTGAGAGAGCATGTCAGTGCTCAGCAATATCCTTTTTACAGGATGGAAACTGCTATTTGCTGGAGCTGCGCATTTAACAGACTAAATCACAGGGCAGAACAACCTAGATGGTCACAGGCAGCTGCCCTGTGATGTGGGAACATTTCTGGCATCACATTTCCCTTGTCTCCGTGCTGAAGGCTTACAGAGCTGACAGTGCTCTGCTGCGGTGGTATACTGAACCTACAAAGACCAGTGGAACTCTCTAAGTTGGTGGAGTTATTAATGACTTTTAATTGCTCTCAGCAGGTTCAGCTGTTCACTATCTCCCAGAAATTATATGGAGCGTCAGAATAGTTTGTCTGCCAGGAGCACTTCCAATACATTATCCATTACATTATACACAATTCCCAGGCAGGCAGGGTCCAACAACACAGCGGCAGTTCCTGAATGTCCATAGCCACACCAGTCTTCCGGGCTGCTTGGTGAGTTTGCTGGAGTCAGAGTCTGTAGAGCAAACGGGGCAGCCATAAGGAAAGAAAAAAATGGATGATGACACTGGGATGGCACAGTGAACCTGAAAGCCCATGTTATGGGGTGCAGGGGGCAGTGCCTTGTGTAAGGAGTGAGGAGAGGGAAGCTGTGCTGCAGAGGAGAGACTTCTACCCACACTGCTGCTGGAGGAAGAGCAAATGCTGGCTGCCTCCCCAGGGCAGGCAGTAACAGGCTGCTGCTGCTGCTCCTCACCTCCTCCTCCTCCCTGCTCCAGCTGCTGCAGGACAGGGTGGCGCCAGCACTGCCTGCCTTGGCAAGGGGGGACTCTCACATCAGGTTGGGCAAGTATCGAGTGAGTTCCTAGGATCATGATCCTTTCCTGGCTCTGCAGGCACTTTCCCATGCAAAAAAAACCCAACAAAGTTCCTCAGTCCTGCCAATCCCAACACCTTCCACATCCTTCCAGTTCTCTCATCATGTCATGTGGCTAAACACTACCAGCTTCCCAGCCAAGACGATCATTAGTTCCTCATATTAAAGGCATCTACTCACTGATTAATATCTTTGGACACATTTGTTGTCTTCCTGCACTGTCAGTCGCTTGACCAACTCTATAAACTTCTATGATGAAACGACAAGCTTGGTAGATGAGGAGAGAGCAGTGGACATTGTCTACCCTGACTTCAGTAAGGCCTTTAACACTGTCTCCTGTAAGATCTTCATAGAGAAGCCAATGGAAGTATGGGCTGGATGTGGAAACAGTGAGGTGGACTGAAAGCTGGCTGAGTGGCATGTCTCAGAGGGTGGTGATCAGTGGCACGAAGTCTAGCTGGAGGCCAGTACACTAGTGGTGCACCCCAGGGATCAATACTGGGTCCGATCCTGATTAGCATCTTCATTAATGATCTGGATGATGGGACAGAGTACACCCTGCAGGTTTGCAGATGACACAGAACTGGGAGGAGTACCTCATACACTAAAGGGTCGTGCTGCCATCCAGAGGGACCTTGGTAGGCTGGAGAACTGGGCTGGCACGAACCTCATAAAGTTTAATGAGGAGAAGTCCAATGTCCTGCATCTGGGAAGAAATAACCCCAGGCACCAGTAAATGCTGGGGACCATCCAGCTGGAAAGCAACTTGGCAGAAAAGTACCTGGGGTCCTGTTGGACACCAAGTTGAACATGAACCAGCAATGTGCCCTTGCAGCAAAGGACGCTAACAGTATCCTGAGCTGCCTTAGGACGTGTTGCCAGCAGGCTGAGAGAGGTGATCCTTCCCCTCACTGGTGAGGCCACACCTGGAGTGCTGTGTCCAGTTCTGTGCTCCCCGGTACAAGAGAGACAGGGACATACTGAAGAGAATCCAAGTAAAGTTCACAAGACGATTAAGGGAATGAAGCATCTCTTCTATGAAGAAAGGTTGACAGTGCTGGGACTGTTCAGCCTGGAGAAGAGAAGGCTCAGGGGGACCTTGTCAATGTGTATAAATACCTGAAGGGGGGGCACAAAAATGGAGCCAGTATCTTCTCAGTGGTTCCCAATGACAGGACTAGAGGCAACGGGCACAAACTGAAACCCAGGAGGTTTCCTCTGAACATCAGGAAGTACTTTTTTAATGTGAGGGTGACTGAGCACTGGCCCAGCTGCCTAGAGAGGTTGTGGTCTCCATCCTTGGAGATAGCTAAAAGCTGCCTGGACATGGTCCTGGGCTGCTCGCGCAGGGAGCGCTGCTTCAGCAGGGTGGTTGGACCAGCTGACCTCCAGCGGTCCCTTCCAACCTCAGCCATTCTGTGAAAGGGAAGAAAGCAGTATGCTTGAGAAGGAATGTGGGAAGCACCTGTTAATATGCTGATCCCAGGAAAAAAGGAGCATGATGAAAAACATTTCAAACTAGGGGACATCAGCTTGCCAAAGCCCTGGTGCCCTAGCAAGTCAGACCAATGAGAGCAGCCTAGCCAGAGGTCAACAACAGTAGAGGACAGCAGCAGACAACCATGGAGGAGCACACAGAGACTGCTTCCATGTTACCTGCCATTAAATCACGAACGCTGTACACAAATGGGAGCAGCATAGCTCACTCTGCTCCAGCTCAAAGGGCAGTTTTCTGTGGAAGGAGGCTCATCTATCCAACCCTTTTCCACATTTTCCCAAGCTCCCAAGAGCCCAGAGAGGCTTATCGCAGCTCTCTGCCTCCTCCACCCATCCATGCTTAAGGATGGCTGGAGTCTGGAAGGCAAGGTGAAGCTGCTTTTCCCCCAGCCAGGGGCACGCAGGCATCCCCAGCCTCTCCCTCATCCCAGATGCTGAGATCTCCCCCGCAACCCCAGGCAATGCTTGGCAGGTTGCTGCTTACATCATCCAGCCACCGGTTGCCACAGTAACCACACCTATGGATGAAGGATAGGAGGTTCCCGGGGTAACAGAACGAGTGCCACCTGCCTGGGTGCTGTCTCTATTGCACGGCAGGAAAGGATGACGCGGTTTTCTGAAAGTGAGAAAATAACCACCCGTCCCTGCAGTGCACCAAGCCGGGCTTCCCATCCACTCCACCCTGCCATGAGCTGCCGCAGCTCCGCTCTGCACAGCCCTGTGCTCCCTGGCAACTGCACTGCTTCCTTGAACGCTCAACCTGAGAAGAAAAACTGCTTTAGACAAGACGAAATCAGCCTACCCAGGCAGGAGCCACCACTTTTTTTTCAGTTTCAACTGCAGATGTGCTCTGCAGCTCCACCAGCCCCACCCCAGGGGGAACCAAGGCCTGACCCCCATGAGGATCACAGACCCCTTAGTGTCAGTGGTTGAATGGATGTCTGAAGGGTTTGGATGGAGAACTCACTGTCCCTCAGGAACCCTTCCAGTCTAGTTTTCTAATAAGATCTGCTCACACTCACCTTCATTACATGCAGGAGCAACAGTAGCAGAGGGAGGTCACACAAACCCAAAGCCTGGCAGACCTGATGGGCCCCAAAGGCTGCTCTCATCCCCATTCAAAGCAAGAGCAGCCCCATGGCTAGAGGCAGCACTTGTCCCTCTGCTTCTATCGCTGGGGAGAGGAAGCATTTACAGGATGCAGGTCACCCCTGCTTGGTGCCTTCAGCTACAGGAAGAACCAAGGTAAGGCCATGTAAAGCCTACTCCCCTTCTGCTCCAAGTCCACATCTGCTTCATACCAAAGCCCTCAGGGAGAGGTACACCAGATCATACCAGATAAGGATCAGCCATTGCCTCTGCTGAGCTCTGTTTTCAGCAGCAGCAGCTGTGTGAAAAAGAAAACCTACTCCACAGGCTCACCATGTGGGATTCAAAGGACAAACTCCAAAGTCTCTTTGGAGAGGGCTGAAACACAGGCTGTTACGATTTGATTAGTTATTGGATTCCCTTCTGTTTCCCAATGTGCTGGCCTGGGAGACCACAGCCTCCAAACTCCTGTCTGCTGGCTGGGAGAGCTGGAAGGGACAGAGAGAACAAGGCAGAGAGCATGAGGACTCACCCTCAAATCACCTTAGGAAAAAAGGGGCAACTGCTGGGGATGCTCTTGCTGAGCACCATCTCCTCTGCACATGCACATGTAACCTGCTCGACCCGTGCGGTTTACAGCCGTGCTGAGCACTCCCAGCTCTCACCCTGAGTCACAACAACAGCGCCCTGAGTTTGAGCCTGAGAGAAGAACTGAGACCTCTGAAAAATAAGTCAGGGTCTGGGGATCTCTAATTAGGCAGCCGAAGTTAGCAGACACATTACATCTTGATCTTGCCTCTCCTTGATGATGCGTTAAGGGAGTACCAGTCCTCCAGTTGTCTAATCGGAGACAGGACAGACAAAAGGGAGAGACAGACCCACACAAAGGGGACCGATGAAGATGACAGGCAGTCTTTAGAGAGCTCTCTGGATGTTCTTTTCTTTGGAGGGTTGTTTCCTGTTATTTTAGAGGGGTGGGATGGAGAAAAGACACTCAGCACCTGGAATTATCCTAGTGCTAGTAAGCTGCATGCAGTTTTGCCACATAAGCTGACACAGCACTAACGTGCACTGAGGCTGGTTATTCAGCCAAACAGCTGATCTCTCAGGCAGGAGATGTGATGCTTGGGTGCCACCAACAGCTGTTAAAGGGGTTGAAGGATTTGGCTCCCGTGTGAGAAAGGGAGGCAAAGCACCTTCAAGCAATTTCGAACGCTTTTCTTAGCCAGTGTTTTCTCCCTCCGCCCTGGGACTACAGCGACACTCAGGGAGAGGACACAGGGCATGGTAAGCTGCAGCCCGGTGAAGGTCACCTCCAGGGGTACAGCAACACCCACCTCCCCTTCATGCAAAGCTTCGCATAGTAGAGAAGGGTCACAGCAAAGCCTTACCCAGGCAGTTCTCAGCCCTCTGCAGGCTAGCTGCGGGTGACATTGCACCTCACCCCCACGCCTAGCAGGGCACGACACTGCTGCGTCGGGGTCCACCTAGCAGCAGCCAGACCTCAGGCGCAGCACAAGAAGTTACCATTCCCCCACCGAGGAATCACCCGTGCCACAACGTGCACAGGCAGCCGGCAAAGATCACATCACTTGCTGCTCTGGTTCACCCTGCGCCAGAGCCCCACTGGCCACCTCCACGCTCAGCTCCAGCTCCGAGACCTCACTAAGACAGGAGCAGAGCAGCATGCAGACACTGTCCACAAGACACGGTCCATCCCTCTCCTGTCTATCCAGCAGCACCCCCTTGAGTGAGGAAAGCTCTTGCTATGTCCTCATCTTCGAGGGCTGAAAGACACCCGGGCTGTTCTCATCTTGATGGGGCCACAGGCAAAAAAAGGAGGCCGTTTCCAGCCTACGCTCACACTTTATTATATACAGAGACACGGTGAGTGTAAGAACATCAACATGAGACATGGACAGTTACGGGAGGCCCAAAGGCACTGCCCCCGTCCCCTTGGTGCAACCAGTCAGCATAATTTATACAAATAATACAGTATTTGGACAATAAATAAATTTGATAAGATCAAGAAATTAAAAAAAAAAGTATAAAGACAAAGCAGCAAGGAATGATTTTGAGGGCCGCAACACGTTCACAGCAGTGACAATACCACCAACACCTCACCTGCTCACCAGCAGCTGGAGCATAGACCCCCATCAGCCCTTCTCTCTCACCATACTACGGCAAAATCCAGAGGAGGGGGAACCGGGGAGAGTCGTACAGTTCACTACTGCTGTGCTGTCATGGTGTAGGAGCCCTCCCTTCTTCACAAGCCCCTTCGGAAAGGGTGCTTAAAAACCAGGTACAACTGCAGACACACTGTGCGCACTCACAGCCGGTCTGTTTGGCACAACAAAAAAACCCCTCAAACCAGTCTCTTCCCTTTCTCTAGTGCTTCAAATCAACACCGGCACAGTTATTAACCGAGTTGGGGCAGGGGGTGGAGGGGGGAACACCTCTAAGGAATGGGGGAAGAGATGAGGCAATGCTCCCTTTCACTCGTGGGAGGCAGCGATTCTGTCATTCGTCACTGCAGAGCACTGGCACTCTCCTTCCACGCACCCTGGCATGGATGGAGACCGGGTGGGTGACACCACCAGCCAGTCCCCTGGCAAGGAGGGGTCACAAGGACTGCAAGGATGCAGCTCCAGAAGTTGAGAGTTACAAGTGAAGGGACAGCAGTAAAAGGCCGCCACTGGTTACCTAAGAGAAAAGTAAGACAGCCAGTCCCCAACCCCTGCAGGGCAAGAGACACACTGATTCCACCTCCATGTCAGCCTCAAGGCCTCCAGCTCTCTCCCAGAGATGCTGGCAGCTGACATATGAGGGAGAGGACTCCGTCCATCATGGATAGCTCTCAGCAGAAGGGAGACAACTTGAACCCTGCCTCCTCCTGCCAACCCGCCCCCTTTTTTTGCCCCCAAAGAAGGGCGCCGGAATGTGAAGAAACCAGGAATTGAGGGAATAGGGGAGTGAGAGAGAAATGGGAACAGATGGAGATCTGGGATGGGGAACCCGACCCCTCTGCCCTCACATGTACAGACTGCTACTCATCCAGGCCCGGTATCAAGTCTGCAATGCTGTCCACATAGTAATTGGGCACCAGGTCCTTGGCAGCAGCGCTGTCGCTGGCCATGTAGGCCTGTGCCTCTTCCAGGCGGGAGACACCCGTCAGGGTGAGGATGGTGGAGAGGCCGCAGTTCTTGCCGAAGAGGATATCTGTCTCCAGGCGGTCTCCCACCATGAGGGTGCGGGACGGGTCGACGCCAAATCGCTCCACTATGCAGTCAAACATGTAGGTGTTCGGCTTCCCCACCACCAGCGCCTTGCGTCCCGACGCAGTTTCCACCGCGGCTGTGAGGCTGCCAGTCCCTGGAAAGAGGGGGGGAAGGAGGAGAAAACTGAGTAGCTGCGGGCTAACGGGGCGCTAGCTGCGGGCAGCTCAGCGCCCTGGCTCCCACCGGAGGACGAGCAAAGGGTGGCGGCAGCACGGCCGCGGGAGCTGGGTGGGGGGGAGGAAACGCCTCGCCCAGGCTCGGGCCACCGAACGCCACCCGGGCCGGCAGGGGAGGGGACGCGGGCTCACCGGGGGTGCGCTGGCCGTCGCTGAGCGGGTGCCAGGGGTCGGGGTCGGTGGCCACCAGCAGGCACTGCGGGTCGCGCAGGTAGCCGCAGGCCTGCGCCAGCTTGGCGAAGGTGAACTGGTCGTCGTAGCCCACCAGCACGGCCCGCACCGGCTCGGGCTCGCCGGGCGCCGGTTGGCCCTCGCCCGCCAGGCGCAGGCC
>VWZZ01002042.1:370804-393903 GCA_013399095.1 Psophia crepitans | reverse complement strand
AACGCACCGAGCGGCAGCCGCGCTGCCCTGTCGCCCTCGAGGGGAAGGGGCGGGGCTGAGGGGCGGGAGGCCGGCTCCCAGAGTGACAGCCGCGCCGCCTTATTGACTGCCCAGGGAGGTGGTGAGGAGGAGGGGCAGAGCCTGAACGCGCTTGTCGATTGGCTAAAGCAGCCCTCCCCCCAGGCACCGCCTCTCCGGGTGAACGGGCGGAGCAGGGCGCCCCCTGTTGCTCGGTGGAGTCTGTGGGTGGCGGAGCGGCCATTACGCGTTTGCCTTGTCCGTCCGCGGGCCGGGGTAGCTGGCCGCACTCCCGCCCCGGGGCTGAGCCGTGCCTCTCCGCGCCGGCCGCCCCGGGGAACTCCCCTTCCTTCCTCCCGGCTGCAGCCTGTGGGGTGGGCGGCCTCCAGCACCTCGGGCTGCCAGGTGTGCCCTGCTCACACCTGCCTGCGACTGTGACACCGGCTCTTTAAATGATTTAGTTGCAAAATATATATATATATATTCATACACGTCTGTCTGTGTGCTCCTGGGACAACACGTTTTAAGGCGCAGTGGGGCAGGAGGGGCCGAGGTCATGGCTGTGTGCCCACAAACGGCCCCACGGGGCCGGCCTGCCCACGCCGGCTCACCCGCGATTGGGGGGCGGATCCTGGGCCGGGTGCCGCAGGGGTGGCGGGGCCCTGAAACCCAGCCCTGCGCCGCGGCAGGGACACGGCGGTGCGGGGAGGAAGGCTCTGAGGAGACACGAGCAAGGGGAGGTGGGTGGAGGGTCCCACGCCAGCCGAGGGAGGGTGATGGCAGAGCTGGAGGGGGGGTGCTGTCCCTCAGCCCACCCCGGCGGTTCCACGGCACCTGCTGGGTTCCACAGAGGCACCGGGATCCATCTCCCCGGCCCTGCTCAGTTCTCCGTGGGCTGTCCTGCTGGTGGAGATGTGGCCAGGGGGCTACTTGCCTCCTCCGTGGCTCCAGGGTCGCAGTCCATGGCAGATGCCGCGTTGGTCTCATCTGCGAGAGGCCTGGGGGACGGCGGGGTGTCCCGGCTGTGGCGGCGTGCCGGCTGCGGGGGGAGCGGCGGCGGGACGGAGGGAGCTCGGCTGGGCACCCCGACCATCCGTCGTGGCCGGGCTTTAGGGCTGGCTGTGTGCTCGGGGGCTGCTGGGGTGGGAGCCGTGCTCCGGGGCTGGGCCACGGGCAGTGATGGCATCATGGGTCGGGCCGGAGCTGGGCGCTTGCCTGGAAAGAGAGGTGGGGTGGGGTGGGGTCCCTTCTGCCTGGGTCTCTCCCTGGGGCAGAGGGGGCTGCAGACAGACCGATGGACAAACTGCCCCTTGGCTGGCTCCCATGCTGCAGAGCCAAGCGCACACCAGCTTTTGGAGGCTTTTCCCACCCTATTTCCTTCACAAGGGGCCATGAGTTTTGGCTCACCCCACTTTACGGGGGGTGTCCATCCCTCACACTGGAGGGCCGGCCACATGCACCCCTGCAATCCCACCCTCGGCTGGGAATAGAGCACACAACGAGGGGCTGGATCCTGGCCGCGCTTCCCCGGCCAGAGGCCCTTCTCCTTTGGTGGCAAGGATGTCCCCAGCGCCCTTTCATGCGGCGAGTGGTGGGATGAAGGCAAACCAGAAGAGGTGGTGTTGATGGGGTGTCATTTCCCAAGCACTGTGCTGTGTGGGGCACTCTAACCTTTGCGAGCGGTGTCATCGGTCGTCTGCGGAGCTGGTGGTCCCACGGCTTCGGGAGACGGTCTGGTCACTGCTGGGGATGTTGGCTGGAACCTGGCCTCGGGGTCCCTTGAGGTGCTGCACAGAGAATGGGGCAAGTCAACCTTCGGTCAGGCATGGTGGTCCTGACCATCAGGCACCTCATGTCCACTTGGGAGGGTACGGCCCATGGTGTGGGGTGGGATGGAGGGAGGACATGGGGAGAGCTGGGGCAGCCAGAGCGCGCAGCTCACGCTGGACTTACGCGTCTCCATCCGGGAGTGTGGGGGTGCTGGCCAGAGTGGGCTCAGGGGATGGCTCTTCAGCCAGGGTGGTCTCACTGAGTCCACCATTCGCAGGTGGCATGAACATGCCTGAGACGTTGAAATCTATCTCTGGGTTGAGAGAAAGTTGGGGACCCTGTGAGTAAGCACTGGCCACCCAGAGCTTCCCCCAGTGATCCCACATTGGGGAACTGGAGCAGCCCCCTGCTTCCCTCCTCCTGGGGATGGAGAAATGGCCCTTTTCCTTTCTCCACCCTTCATCCTGGGCTGCAGCCCCTGAGCAAGACCCTGGCCCTACCTCCGGGGAAGAGCGTGTCCGCATTCTGGATGAGAGCTTCCACCACACCCACCACCTGGATGGAGGTGACCGAGGCCAAGTCCAGTTGCACCGGGTCTCTGAGGAGAGAGGGGTGGGGGAGGCATCACAAAAGGCTTTCAGGGAATTACCCCTTTTGGTGTTCATTCCTGAGGGAGCAGAGCCCGAAGGGGAGGCAGCCTGGCTGAGAGGAGCAGTAGGGTGGGAGGTGGGCCTTGTTCCCTGTTCTGGAAACCTGAGTTTGGTGTTGGAGGCCAACGGTATTGGAGGCCATCCATGTCACAAGTGCTCCGGATCTCAGCCTGTTCCTCTGCTACTTTGCAGAGTGGTTAAGCAGACGCGTGCTTGGCAAGAGGACGTGCCCCTTGGGGAATGCGCGGACAAGGGATGTGATTTAAGGATGGAAGAGGTGCAGGTGCTTTAGACCAGCCTGCAGGCTACCAGATCAGCCTTTTCCACTGCGTTTGTGCTCAGGGCACCCAAACCGGGGCTGGAGGTCTGCCTCCCACCCCTCCGAGCCAAGCCTTACCCTGTGGTCTGCTGCAGCCACAGCAGGTTGGGGCCCAGCACAATGGCGATGTTGCTGGGGGTCATTTTATTCAACTCCTGGTGTTCAGCCAGCTTGGCTAAAAACTTGATCAGATACCTGTGGGGTAAAAGGAGGGCGAGGGGGGCGTAGGTATGGATTCGGGTAGGGAATGGCTGCCCCCAGTGAGTGCTTGAGGCTGAAGAAGCCCCGTCCCTGAAAACCACCTCAGATTGTTGTAGCTCTCCCGGGGCAGGCGGCTGCAGGTGTCTTGCAGGCTCTGTACGCGGCTGTCAGCGTCCTTCAAGCTGCGGGAGAGAACAGGGAGGAGCGGAGAGCTCAGCCCGCGCCCTACGGCGGAGAGGGACGCGCTGCGCAAGGGAGGAAGGCCAGTGCTGGCCACCCCGTGCAGGGATGGAGATGCCCTGCTGCTGCCTTTACCGTGCAGCTGAGCCAGGCACCGACAAAATGGCACCCCAAAAGCTCAAAGGGATTTCATGTGATACGAATAGAGCTCGTGGGTGGGCCTGGGGGCAAGCACTGCCTTGCCACCAACAGCCCTATTTTACCATGGCTGCAGGGCTCAATGGCGCTGAGCCGGTCCCTTCAGAAAGGTGCTCTCCCCCTTCCCCCAGGTGTTTTGCTGCGCCTCCTCTGCCGCCCCTTCCACCCCGAAAGCAAGAGGCCAAAGGTGAGATGGGGCTCACGCCATTGAGGCCAAGCGGGCCCTCATAGGCTGAGCTCTTGTTAAAAAGCCTGCAGCCTTCCCTTGCCCTGCCCTGTTTTTTATTGCTCTGCTCCGAGATTTTGGCCCATTTGGATTCCTGCCGAGCATGGAGCGGACCGGGCGCTGCGTTCTTATCCCCTCGCGTGGCAAACGAGGCCGAGCAGCCCTGCTCCGAGTGCTGGGAGGGATGGAGGGAGGGCGGCGGGGGAGCTTCCTGAGCCCCACCAGGCTTTTCTGCCCCAACACCCAGACCCACCTGGCCACTTTGACCCATTCGTTGTAGAGCTCGAAGGTCATCAAAGGCTGGGGCAGCTCTCGCAGGTAGGATTTCAGCGCACCTGGGAGGGGAGGGGGAGTGGCGAGGGTGATGGCGGCTCGGGGACGGTGGGGACTACCCGAGCGTGTCCCCCTGTCCCGCCTCGCTGGCACCCACCAGCCACGGCGTGGGGGTCCGAATAAAACTCCTCCAGGGCTTTGGAGCCGCTGGCCAAGCTGCTCTTCAGCTTCCTCAGCACCGAGGCGCCCGCCGCCAGCCGGAAGAGTCCCTGGGGATGGGGCAAAGAGGGAAAGGATGCGGGGGGGCTGCATTTTGGGGAGGAGGGCAGGGGGGGAGCACTACCTACCTCCTCCTTCATGCCGGAGGCCAGCAGCATCATGACACAGGCTTCGATGGGCAGCGCGATCTCCCGGCCCAAGCTCTTGAGGTGCGTCTCTAGGGGCACGCCATAGCACCCCACCAGCGGGGTGTCTGCAGCGAAGGAGGGCTCTGGAAGAGGGAGGTGAATGTCAGGAGGGACAGTGGCCACTGGGGCCATCCAGTACCTAGCCACGCCAACATCTCGCTCCAAGCCAGGGCTGGCTGGTTGGAGGCAGAGGCAGGGCAGGCAGCACCCTCAGCCCGCCTCAGGCTGCAGCCCCCATCCCACCAGCCCACTGTGGGAGGCAGCAGCAGGCACAGGGAGGGAAAACCCGCCTTTCCCAGCCTCACCAGCCACGCTCACATCCCCTGGGGTTGGCTGCAGCTCTCCCCAAGGTGCAGGGAGGGCCAGCGGGTACCTGTCTGGCTGTGGCTTTCCTTCAGCTCTGCCAGAGCTGAGTCCAGCGATGCCAGGGACTGCTGGTGGTACTGGGCTTGGATTTCCAGCAGCTGCCAGAGACGGGACGCACAAACAGCACTCAATTCAGCACCGGCCCCTCTTGGAGAGACCCCCATCCCCAGGACATTGCACCCACACAGAGATAAGGTGAAGGGGAAGCTGCAAGGGGACACCCCCCACCCCGGGGTTCATGGGACCGTGGCTATAGTGAGGAGTAGAGGGCAGATTGGAGATGGTGGGGTCATTGGGACAAGCTGCTCTGTTTGCAGTTGGTGCTGGCAGTGCATGGAACAAGGCCAGCTTTGGGCATCTGCTGGTGCCTGGGGCTGTCCCCTGCCCGGGCTAGGCGGCTTGGTGTGGGTGTGGACAAGGCTGGGCTCACACATAGCCCAGGAGATGTCCACATATGGAGGAGGAGTGTGAGAGAGGACCTACTCTGATGAAGTAGCTGGCGTAGCTGTCCTCTTTGGTGGAGAAGTGGTAGAGGTCAGCCATATATTCATCCTGGAAAGGGAGACACAAAGAAGAGCAACCTTCCACCTGGCACACACAGAAGAGGGGATGTCTTCACAAAGGCCCCTGTCTGGGCTGTGAGTTGCCCAGGCAGGGTCTCTGGGGTGTGGTGGGGAGGCAGACTGAGGCCATGTGGGGATTTCTGCTTGCCACCATCATTTGCATTCGGGTAGCGTCAGTGACCTGCCCTACGATCAGGGTCCTGGCATAAGAGGCTTGGGGACAACAGGTCCCTGCACCTCCAGCTCCAGCACGCCCATGAGATCTGCCAGACAGGGCACTGGGCTTTTCAGAGAAACAGGGCGGAGGTGGAGAAAGCTGATGGGAAAGTCCCCTGACACCCAGCCCAGACCCCAGCTCAGCTGGCTCCCAGCACAAGGGGACCCCATAAGCTCTAGCCCCTGGAGCCTTCTCACTGCAGCAGCCTGTGCTTCAAATCCTTTACTACTCTTCTTCCCTGGTCTTGGGCATCTCCCTGTTTCTGCTCCTTGAGGAACTTGCAGAGGGCAGGACGTGCCGGCTGGCTGCATCTGTCTTGGCATGGGGTCACCTTGGGTGGAGCTGCTGGAGGGGAGCAGGTCGCCAGCCTTGGAGTTTCCCCGTGGGGGAGAGCGAGTGATGTTCTTACCTTGCACTGCTCCACCTTCCTCTTCACCTCCTCCTCCTCTTCCTTCAAGATCTCCAGTTTGTTGGCAGCAGAAGATGCCCCAGGGCCAGTGCCAGCACCAGAGCTATTACTGGAGTTCTTGGCAGCTTGGTTCAGCCTTTGGGGTGGGAGAGAAGAGGCACATGCACAGCCTCAGCACCAGGGACACCAGGGGTGGGACGGGGACTGCGAGGGGGATGGCAAGTCACAGAACTGCCCTGTGGTGGGTTTTCTTGGCCAGCACCACCCACCTCCCTCTCCCAGAGGAAGACAACTGCTGCACCAAGGAGTGCGACATGGTCAAGATGGGGAGCACTCAGCGTGGCTGCCTGAAACACCCGGGGTCTGTAGGACCCTTCCCAATCCCTGTTCCTGAGATGTTTCCTCTTCTCCTCCCTCCAGCCAAAGGGAGGGCAATGTGGAAACGAGCCACCAGCAACTCACAACTGCCCCACTTTCCCAGAGAAACTCGGCGTGGGCTACCCCACAGAACCAGCCCCATGGGGTGATCTCAGCAGCACCAAGCAACTGTGCCTTTGGTGGCAGCGCTGCCCTTCTCTCCTGTGCCATGGAGCCAGCGGCTCAGCCCAGAGGGATGCACCTACAGAGAGGAGCTGGCTGGGCGCTTCCAAAGAGCTGCTGCCTCTTTGACTTCAGCTCCACCCCTGGGAAATTTGCTCCCCAGGGATGTCATCTTCCTCTCTCCCTCAAACTGGCTACGGGCTGTGCCCCATGTACTTGCCCACCCCCTCACCACAGTGTGCCCCGTACCGACTCTTGATGGTGTTCCAGTCAGAGATCAACTTCTGGAGGGTCTTCTTGCGCTTCAGGATGATGGGAAGCTCCTCCTGTGGGAGAGTGGAGCNGCCAGGAGGGCGGCCAGGGGTACCTCACTGAGCTTGTTGAGTGGCTGCAGGACGTCATGCTCCAGGGTGATCTCAAACTCAGCCAGGATTTTGGCCAGCGAGCTCTGTATGCAGCAGCCCATCTCCAGGGCTTTCCTGCATAGGGGACAGAGATGAAATGATTGCGGGCTGGAGCCATGCCTCCCTTTGACCCAACACCCCCCACCATACTGCTACCCATGTGGGACCCTCAGCCAGCCCCTGGCCCCCTCTGTAACTGGAGGCTGAAGGCGCTGCCTGTTCCTTCTGCTCCTGTGACACCAACACTTGCTCTGAGAACAGGGTTTGACAGCTCAGCTTGGCCGTGGGAGCCCCTGAGCCAGGACAGTGGCTCTGCCAGGGTCTGGCATCTTTCAGGGTCGCCTCCAGCCCTTTCTTGCACCGGCACTTACCCGAGGCTGGACTCTGTGTCCAGTTCCCTGAAGCTCTCAGCCATCGTCGTGGACAGAGCCATCAAGGGCAGCTTCTTCTGCATAGAGTCAAGGATTTGGGAATGGGATGGTGAGCTGGTCTGTGGCAGCTCCCTTCCCGTGAAGCATGCCACCGTGGCATGGCAGCAAGCAGCCAAACCCTGCACTGGGTCCTCACATCTTCCCCTGGCCCACCCAGCCCCCCTGGCCCTGGTGCCTGAGGAAGGGCCCTTTGGATATCCCTTCAGCCAAAACCAGGATGCAGTTAACCAAACAAGGCACTGAGGCTCTATAATTGGCTAGAAAACCTCCAGTCTTCTCTATAATCGTTCCCTGTGGAGGACCATGACACTGATGGAGACCTTCACCAAGCCCAGCCCTGCCATTGCTTCAAATGTAAAGAGCAGTTTAATCACTGAGAATAATTAAGCCAAGCTGGGGCTTGTCAGGCTGCCAAGAAGAGAGGAGCCCACAAAATCATGGAGGAGCTAAGGAATGTGTAGGGGGATCCACTGTTTGCTTCTCAGACAAGGGCTGGTGACCACCAGCTGGGAAGAGAGTGGCAGGTTCAAACCAAGGAGGAGGAAGTGGTGGCACCACTGTGCCTGGCCATGCTGTGATACTCCTCACCACAGGGCACTGTGGGTGCCAGAGGTTCACAGGGGTTCAGGGAGGGACATGGACAACAGCGCTTTGGAGGATTATTCAATGTATCTCTGCCTCAGGAGGCCTCAAGTTAGTGATGGTTGATAGGGTTGTCCTGCTCTGCTCTACCCAGGTACCTGCTGGTGGCCACTGCTGGCAATGGGACCTGGGCTGGGCTTTAGGCCACCCTTCAGCAAAGCCTGCAAAGCAGAGGCCTGGCATCCCCTTTGCTGTCGAGGGACAAAGCCGGGCCAAGCGTGGGCTGTGGAAGGAGGTCTTGACTCACCACTCGCTTGTCCATCTCGGAGCCACATTGTCCCTGCAAGCAGGCTTGGAGCCTCTTGGACACGCTGTGAGCCGCTCGCTTCGCCGGCTCGATCCTCTGCTCAATCTGGGGGTGGAAAGGTTGGACTGGGGAAGCCCTTTTGCCAAGCATGGAAGCCCTGAGGCCATCTCCCCACCACCCACATGGGTGAGCCTGCCCAGCATCCCATTGCAGCCCAGAGCATCCCCAGTCCAGGGAAAAGGGAGCACAGCTCCTGGTCAGGAGTCATCCCTCTGTGAGCAGACAGGGAAGCCCTTTCCCGTGGCCAGAGCCTGCCATTCCCCTAACGCCGTGGTCCTGGAGTCACCCTCCGGCACGCAGGCAGATCACGTCACGTCCCGTGACTTGGACGTGCCAGCAGGGCAAATGGCAGGCAGGAATGGGGCAGGTTCCCACACCCAGGCACAGGCAGGCACACGTCTGCCGGCCCAGCCCGCGCCTACCTGCAGCAAATCTTCTGGCAGGAGCTCGGTTGCTTCCTGGGCTCTGCGGAGGAAGGAGAAAGAGCCATCAACAGATGGGGGTGACCTCCACCCAGCCTCCTCAGGAAGGCAGGGCCTTATTCATCCCACCTGCCTCTCTTTGGGCTCCTGGGAGCAGGAGACACTGGCTATGGCTTGGACCATCGTGCACAAGGCCATGGGCAGAATGAGCCTGGAGGGATGAGAACAGCATGAGCAGGGCAAGGCAGCTGACCTTGCTGCCTGGTGGACACCCCATCGGGCAGAGCTTCCAGTTCAGAGCACCACAGTTAACACGTCCAGCTGTGGTCTGATTTTTGGAGACAGGGTGCCTGGCGGGGCCATGTCATGGGTGGGATGTTTGCTGGTGAAACCTTCTACCCCCACCGCCCACCTCTCCCCTGAAGATGAATCCAGGCAGTGCTGTTGAAGCCCGGCATGCGTCTTTGCACGCCAGGGTAGCCACTGGCTGTGGGGCCACCAATATCCTTGGTGGAGCAAGGATATCTTTGTGGTCAAGCTGGGGACTTAGACACCAGCCCCCCAGAAATGCCTAGGTGAAACCACCTTTCTGCCCACTTTTGCAGCAGGTGTTGAGTGAATTTGGCAAAGGAAACCTCTGGTTTGCAGCAAATTCTGCTCAAAACCAAATTCAAAAACCACCAGCGGCCATCACCACCAAACCTCCTCGAAGCCTTGCACAGAGGAAACCCCGCTTCATGGCCTGCTGCCATTGCTGTCCCCTGGGAACCCCGTTCGCTTTCCCTCTGCCGCTGCTGCTTTTTCCCCAGTTCATGTTTCTCTCTTTTCACCGCCTGCCAGAGCCGACGCAGGATGAGGCCGTGGAGCTGCAGGAAACGGGGGTGGCTTGGTTGAAAGGCAAGCAAAATCACGTGAGATTGTGGCCCGCGGAGGAGAGGTTCTGCAGCGGGTGAAGAACTTGCTCTTGGACCAAACGAGCTGCTTGAGACCTCCTGCCTGCCTGGCATTAAACTGGGCGCTTCCGCATCTAACATGGAGATGCGACATCTTGAGGGAGGAGGGATGGGAAAGGGGATCCTGCTCCCCTCTGGGGAATACGAGAAGAGCAACATGCCACCAGGGTGTAGGAGCTGCTTCCCTGTGGCCGGTCTGCTGGCACGACTGAAGGACCTCAGTGGTCCAGGGGACACAGTTGGTCCTGCTCAGCCTCCCAGCATTGGGGAACCTGCGGAGGTGGCTGCAGGAAAGAGGGAGCGAGGGGGCTGGGAAGGGAGTGCCCAGGCCTGTAATTTCAGTTCTGAGTTTTGCAAGGGGAGAGCTTGGGAAAGCTGAAGAGAAAAATAAGGAAGCGATAGAGATAGGATGGGACCAAAGGGATTTGTGTGAAACTGCAAATCCTCCATGGGTCCTCTGAGGATCCCCAGTCCTCTCCTTGAAATGCATCCCAGGACACCCTCGCTGCTGGGCCGGCTAGGGCTGTGCAGGACATCTGGCTCCCGTGGGGCACCCTGGGCTCAGCAGGGAGGGCAGGTCCCAGCTCCTAACACCTTCCTGATCACCGCACAGCCAGGGGCATGTGGCTGGAAGGTCCCTCCCCATTGCCCTCAGATCCTGGGGAAGCTGAGCTCAGGAAAGGCCTGTTCCCAGGTGGATGCAGCATCTGTGGGACGTGGGAGAGGTAGCCAGGCTCGGGGACCACGTCCCTGCTGAGCAGCATCAGTGCAGCCTTCCCACTGTCCTGTGGGCGCCGGGGAGCCACAGCCCCTCAGCTTATGCTGAAGATGCTCTAAACCCAGGGTCATCCCCCCCTTTTCCCTGGCCACCAGCCATGGGAGGTCAGCCCAGCCCCAGCACAAGCCCTCCAGGACCCGTATCCCGCACCATCACAGTCCTCCGGCACAGGTAGCAGAGAAGTCCTTACCGGCTGATGATATTGGGATGGGACAGCTGCTGCCGCATCCGATTAAACTGCCTCTTCATCATCTTGAGAGCTGGGGGGAGACCACGAGAGCTGCTCCACTCGGCTGTACCCGCTCAGCACCCCTTGGTGACACTTGGCATCGGATGCTGGTGGCGCCTCGGCTCCTCGGAGCCGCTCTGCCTCGTCGTTTTCCCTGAAGACCTCTCCCTCCTTACTCCTCTCCTTCCTCCTTCCCTTGTTCCCCCTTTTTTTCTGTTTCCCCTGCTGGTCCCCTCCCTCGTCCCTCCCCAGGAATGCCCTGCCTGCTTTCTCTTCCCCTACCTTGAACTCCCTTCTCTTGCTCCCTCTCTTTTTCTGAGCTTCCTTCCTCCTCCGTTTGCGCCCCTCTGCCGCAGATCAGGTAAGAGCAGTTCAGGGCTCCTGCTCCGCTCTGTGTTCCTGTCACCACCCCACAAGTATAAATAACTTCAGCCCAGCCTTAAAGGGGAAATATTATTACAGCAAACACGTAACAAGGCAGGACAAGCGCACGCTGCTGCAGGGACCGAGCGAAGGGCCCACGCTCTCTTTCCTGCTGGCAGTCTCAGCTGGGGGGGTTCCCCCTCTTGCCTTGCCCCCCACCAGCCGCGCCGCGGGGCAGCCCGTGGCCGTGCCAGCTGGCTGTATGGTGCATGTGGGGTGCCCTGACATACACCTCACCGCTCCTGCCCTACCTGGTCACCCCAACTCTGCGGACATCCCTTGGGCACCTCTCCCTGCTTGTGGGTGCAGCTCCAACCTCTTCCTCCCTGTGATATATCCCCCTCATCGGTACAAAACCCAGGGGGGCGAGCAGCAAAGCCACACCTGCGACCCCTTCTGCGCCTCCAACCTCGCTTTCCCTCCCTGCCATCGCTGAGGCTCTCCAAAGCCACCGCAAAGCTGCGGCGGCCGAGGGCTGTTGCCTCATGCCCTGGGGAGGCCCCCTTCCCCCCCCCGCTCCCCTGCTGCTGGCAGGGCTGCTCCGAGCGGGGAGGTTGGGCCAAGCACAGAGCAGCAGCACCCGCGTGCAGTTGCACGGGGACCACAAACTCCCAGTTCCCAGGCGCGGGTGCTGCCGGCTGTCTGCAGCGCTGCACCAGGGCTCAGCTTTTCTTATTTTTTTTTTTTTGTTTTCGTATAAAAACATCTCCATCACACCATCACCGCCTTTGCTCCTGGCTCTATAAGATATAAACTTCATCTTATCTCTGGCTACCTGCAGCTGGGACTTTCCTCCTACTGCACTACGAGCAGGGGCTGCTGTTGGCAAGGTTGCATGGCTAGCAAAGGAACTAGCACCCGAGCCCAGACGGGAAGCGGTCAGTTTGTGGGCAGATGAGCTGAGCAGCAAAGGAAAAAGGAGGCAGAAGAGCCACTCCACCTGTGCCCCGAAGCCTGGGGAGCAATAATTTGGGGGCTGCTGGGCTCTGCTCCTTCTTGAGGCGGGGAGGACACGGTGAGCCTCCAGTGAGTGCATAGCAAAGCAGTTCTGGGCCTCTGCTTTCAAGTGGGGACCAGGCAAGCGAGCACCATTCTCCCCCTAAACCTGTGGCCAAGCACACCTGATCCCTGGGGGTGCTCCTAACAGGCACTGTGCTTGCTGGAAGCAGGCAAGGGCTTCCATCACCCACTGCAAAGACCCAAACATCTCCCCCCGCCGCAGGCTGCATCAGGCAGCGGCCAAGCCGTGGCCTCTTTCTCCCATGCAGAATCAGAGACCTGCTCCCAGCCCCGGGTGGCAGCTTGCAGCAGCAATCCCCCTCCTTGCACCCCTGCAACAACCACTTCCGAGGCGCAGCCTGGGGAAGAAGAGGAGGAAGTGCCGCTACAGGCGGTGGCAAAGCTGCAAAGAGCTGTGTGGGACATGAGAGCGAGCACCAGCCCTGCTCCCCGCGGGCTGCAGGTCACCAGCCCCTGCCCACCGCCTCTCCCTGCGGAAGGAGGGAAGCAGGCAGCGCCCAGCTCGCTGTCTGGAAGTGACTCTGCTCTCAAACAGGAATTGAGAGCAGCTGGGGGACTTCCACCGTCCCCTCTCGCTGCTCACAGGAGTGGGGAAATCATCGTGGCAAGGCCCCGGGTGACCGGGGGATGAATTACAGGATTGCAGGACTGGAGCTGGAAATGAGCCCTGGCAGGGTGCAGTCAGCTCCTCCACAGCCAGGGAAGGTGCGGGGAAAATGCATTTCTTGGGTCGAAAGGCAGAGCCAGGCTCAGGAAAGAATTCTTTATTTCCCATAAATACAGCAGATTCTTCGCGCCGGGCGTTTAGTTTTAAATCTTTTTGTCTGTTTTCTTCCATTTACAGAATTTTGCACTGAAAATATATACAAGTCTGTTCAAGAACCAAACAAGATCTGCAAAGAAAAAAATCCCATACAAAACCCTGAAGAGAGACCAGAAAGGGAAGTAAGACACAGCAGAACCCCAGCATAAAGACCTTGCTTCCCCCTCTCCTCTGTCGCTCGCTGCCCCCAGCTCCAAGACACCTTTGCTGCCCCCAAACCGAGAGCATGAGGCACTCACCCCCTTCTCACAGGCTTCCTTCTACCTCTGGCAAGCCAACACAGGGCACAGCTCACCTCTGCTTTTAAGATCAGGCCTTGTTCAAACCAGCTTAGGGATGGGAAGCGGCTCCTGTGGTTGCAAGTCCCACTGGGGGATGGAGATTGCCGAGGACGTGCCATCCCCTGGTCTCCTCCGTGCCTGCAGATCCCCGCTCTTGTGTCACAGTGATCGGGCGGCTGGGGCGAGCCCCCTCCCCGCCGCAGGGAGCCAGGCCTGCCCGTGGCTGCGGGCAAAGGTGCGCAAGGCACGGCTGTAACCCCCCTGCGTGCCCCCCCAGTGCAGAGCTGGGCTCCCAGTGCAGAGCTTAGTGGTGCCCTCTGGCGATGGACTGGGCTCCAGCCTCTCCCCAGCTCCCAGCCCATCACCTACCCACGGTGGGAGGCTGGGGAGCGATGAAACCCCCTGCCCTATCCCGCTCTCCAGCCCAGCCAGGAGGAGGAAGACCATGTGCTGCTTCCTCTCCCTGTTGGGCAGGAGACTGCAGGGAAGACTCAGCCCCCCCGTCCTCCCAGCACACCTCTCGGGGCCGGCACACAGGACGAAGTCCGGCAGCAGCCCCCAAAGCTTGCTGTGGTGGATAAAGCACGTGGGAAGGGTGCGGGCTTCCTCGCTGCAGGGGCTCAGCACCCAGGAGCTCCAGCTGAAGGGGATGGGAAGGCAGAGCGCAATCCCTTTCCAGCCCCCAGGCTCCCACCCCAGGGCCCACCTCCCACCAACAGCTGTCAGCAGCTGGAAGGACGGCCATAGGGGAAGATCTCTCTCCTCCTGTCCCCCTGCCCCAAGAAAAGGCAGCTGCCTGCTCGCCAGTGCTGGAGAAACACCCAGTCTCTGCCCAGCCTTGTTCCACATCAGCTCCAGTACAGTCCCACCAGACGGGGAACCACTGGGGCCCAGCTCCAAGGGCGGGACAAGAGGGAGCACCACAGAGCATGAAGCAGCTGAAGGGCTGGAAAGCGCGGAGGGGACAGACAAGGAAAAGGATCTTCCTGTGCGAGGCCTTGCCCAGGCTGAGGCTGTTAAGCTCCCCACCCTTGCTCCCCACTGCACCTACGGGGAAAGCAGGCTTAGAAGAGAAGCTGGACAGACTGGGGAGGGAGCGATGCCTTCGGAAGAGCAGGGAAGGCAACTGTTCACCCACACAAAGCTTTTCACTCCACTTTTAGTCTTGTGGGATGAACACCTCCTGGCGTCTCTGCTCTCCTCCTCGAGGCACGCTTCCTCCGGCCCTCGCCCGGCCATCTGGAGAATAGAGCGTGAGCAGCAGCCCCCCACCCTCCCTCCCCATCTCCTCAGGCTGCTCCAGCCCCTCAGGGCTGGCTTCCCAAGGACTCCGCAGTGTAGTGCCTACAATGTGCGGCCCTAGAGGTTTCCCCAGGACTCCGGCGGGGGAAACTGGTCCACATCCCCCATTTCATTGTAGGTTTGCTCTCCCATGGTGAAGGTCAGCTTGTATCGTAGCCTTACTTTCTCCTGGAGACAGGGGAGAAAGGATAAGCAGTCAGAAGGGAGGGGGAAGAAAGTCATGAGGCACAAAGCATTCAGGTCTCTAGGAAGCTGCAGAGGGAATAGGAAGAGGGCAACCAGGCTTTGCCCAGGCAGCGAGGCCACGCCGGTGCCGTTACCTTCTGTGGGTTAGCTAGCAGCAGGACTTGTGTGATGGCACTGGGGTGGACAATGGGATTGAATGCCGGCAGCTCCGTGCCTGAGGGAGGCTGTAGCTTCACCTTCATCACCTGGGGAGAGAGAAGAGCATCCGACATTCCTGAGAGTGACTTGGCAGCCAGAGGCCCCACTCCTGTATTTGGGGGGCTTCCACTGTCCAGTCAAAGAGAAAAACATTCTGCTGGTTCCTGCTAATCTGAAGGCAACACAACTCACTTTCAGCCTCACAGAGCTCCCTCCACCCGCCCTGCCTTTCCTGCAGAGGGAGAATCACGCTTTGGCCCAGCCCGGGGACCTCCGCCCCAGCAGCCGCCTTACCTTGGGGACGGCAGACTGAAAGACAATGTTGCGGATGGGCTGCGGGGCCGTGCTAAGCATGGAAATCACCACCACAAGCACGTCGGGCCTCTCGGGCAGGGCATCCTTAGCGAAGTGGAAGAGCACACGGAAGCCGTGCTGATCATACACCGTCACAGGAAGGATGCTGCCTGTGGGAAAGGCAGGGACAGGCAGCACTCAGCCAGGTGGCAATCGGTCCTGCAGGACCCTTTCCTCATCACCCAAACTCCACACAAGCGGCAGAGATACCACTCCTCCTCAGCCTCCACAAAACCCAACAACCAAGAAGTTTCCTCACATTCTTCCCATCCGTACATGTGTGATCTGTTCCACCTTGTTCACACCCTGCCTGGTTGTCTGCTCCCTTCCAGACCAATCCACCCCCCTCCCCAAGCTTGCCCCACTCTTTCACCCCAGCTCACTGGGCTTGATTGACTCCAGAGGCACAGTGATGTTGGCCAGTGAGATCTCCTGGGGCAGCGCAGTGGCAGGCGGCCGCGGTGGGACTGCAGTACTTCCTGCTGGTGCGGTGGCAGCTTTGGGAAGCGTAGCAGGGGCAGGCAGCTCCGAGGTCAGGGGCAGCGTGGGGTTAGGGGAAACACTCTGGAGCACGGGCAGAGCGCTGGGATTGTGGGCCGTGCTGCTAGAGCTGCTCCTGTTTTGGAGGTCCCTCAGGGTAAGCCGGGGAGGGGGCTGCTGCTTCTCCCTGTAGGGAGAAAGAGCAAGGAGTGGAACAGGGTACTGAGGTGTCTGTGTCCAGCACCCCAAAAATGGAAAGGATGGTGAGAGATCCAAGATTAACCTTTCCCAGCTTACCATCGCACTTGTTGGGACTCTGGAGGCAGAGACTGTTGCAGCAGAGTCTTGCCTAGGAGGTCCAGGTCATCCAGGCCACTGGTGAAAGGAGAAGCTTTGGGGGACGACACGCCAGCATCTGCTTTGACTGGTTGGGTTGCCACGATAGGAGTGATACTGAGCTCGTTGCTATCTGATGACTGCAGAAAGAGTGCACAGGAGAGGCCCCCCAAGCAGGGCTGCGTATCAGCACCAACCATCAGACCTTGGACACTTCCCTGCCTCGTCCATTTGTCGTTCCACCACTCTCCCCACCTTCTGCCCCGGGTCCCAGCACGTTACCTGGAAGCTGTTCCAGCCACTGCTGTCACCAGCCTGGGCAGGATGCGGTGCTGGGTCGTTCAGGCCTGTAGGGGTTAAGGCAAACATGAAGTTTAGCTACCGAGTGGGGAAGTGCATTAAACGGGGCCTGAACAAGGCACCTGTAACTGGGATCCCTCTGGTCAGACAAGATGCAGAAGCAGCAGGGCAAAACCACCAATATGGTCTCAGTCTCTGGCTCTCATCCCTGCACGGGGGAGTGCAGGGAGGGTGACAGTACTTTTTCTACCCAGGGATTCTCATTTACAGTCTGGGTCCTACTGCAACTGGCAGAGAAGTGAGTACTGCTGGGCTGACAAGCCCCACTTGCACCTGCATCTGGGAGATCGCATTGCCTACTTCGTGCTGTTGTATTCAAAAGACTGATCCTAGGAAACAGACACTTTGTTGGGAAAAGCAGGACTCTAGAGCCTTCTAGGACTGGCACCTCACAAGATTTCAGTGTGGAAAGTTCTGGAAGTCCCATGCATCTGTTGTCAGCTTGTGACTTCAACTGCAAGGAGTAAACATGAGGAGCTGGGGGTGATCCACCTTTGTGATCCCAACTGGGGATGGCCATTGCATCACTCTTGATTTACCTGCCAGATCAGTTTTCCAACAGCTAATCAGAGGGCACATCCCTGCAGGCTCTTTCTGACTAGTCAGGAAAACACCACGGCAGTGAGGTTCAGAATCACAGCAGGGTCTTTCCCTCCTCCCTCACACTAAGTGAACGACACCTCTCGGTCTTTCGTTATTCACCTCTCCCAGAGCTCTCCCTTATTCATGTTCCTGCCACAAGGAAAACCATCCATGCAGACTGTCCAGAGCCAAGCTGAGAATAAAGAGCTTTTGCTCTGTATTTCTCACCTAAAGACATGAGTTCATCATCCAGCAAGGAGACAGAGCCAGCTGGGTCAGGCACAGGGACTGCTGAGCCACCTGAAAGGGTGGGCAAGGCTGGGTAGGAAGGGCCTGTTGCTGGAAGATCCAGGCCTGACAGATCCAGAAGCGCTGAGGTGCTGCCTGCAAATGAGGAACAATCTGAGACAGAAACCTTATCCAGTCCTTACCCAGCCAGTTCCCATCCTTCCTTACAGCTGGGAGAAGACATTCTCTGCTCTCCCTTCCAGTTCCCTCTCTTCATGAATCAGACATCCCTGCAAGCCATTTCCTCACCTCACCAGCCCCACTCTGATCTCCTGCAAGTTTCACCTTCCCACTTCTCTCCATCTTCTTTTACATTGCTGAAAACCAGCAACAGGGTCCCCCTGCTCGACCTTCCTGTCCCCAAGTCTCCTCACCTCGAAGGGGACCAGCCACCGTCTCCCCATTGATCTCTTCTCCCTGCACAAGCTGCTTGTAGAGGTTGATCACCTGTGTCAGATTGTCATTGGCTTGCAGGATCTCCGCTGAAGTGGAATAGGTGGGAAGGAAAATCATGAAGAACCAAAGAGAGTGAGTTTTATACCCCAACTCCATCTGTTCCTTCAAAGCAAGGCCCAAGGAGCCGGTAACAGCCCACTGCAGATAGCATTTTTGCAACTGTTGCTGCAAATTTCATCAGGGTACGCTGATATCCCCATGGCAGTCTGAGCAGGACAAGCTCAAGCGCCATTCCTACTGCGAAGCAGAGGAAGCCTGTAACACTGCTGGTTACTGCCACGTGCCCCCACTTCGGGCCAAGCCACAAACTAACGAACCTACAGTGAGTAGCCACCCCAGAGTGGCGGCTGCCAATTGATGCTGTGCCATGGGCGCCCCAAGCACCGGCTCCCCGAAAGAAGGTGGAGGGAGAAGGGGACAGAATGAGAAAGGTCAGATACAGTTACCCAAAGCTTCATCGTTGTCTTCTGTGTCACTGGCCAGTCGGAAAAGCATGGGCCTCATGCGCTCGCAGCGCTGATACAGCTCCTGGGGGAGAGGAGGAAAGGGTGCTGAGGCGACTGGCAGGTTGCTCAGTTGAAGGCGCAAAACCAGCGGGAGGAACCTGGGGGGAGGTAAGAGTGACCCATCTCTGCTAAGCCCCGGAGCCTTTCCTCACCTTCATCAGGTCCTCGTTGCTCTCTGTTGTCTCCCCCTTGCTGTAGTTTGTCACCATCTCTGTCAGCAGCTTCACATTGTTGTTCACCTCCTCGATGGCATTCACCCTCTTGGAAATCTTCTCCATGCGCTTCTGATCCTGAAGGGGAAGAACATGGGCATGTCCCTGCTCTTGTCTGCAACTTGGAGAGGAGGAAGGCTGGGCTCCCTGAACACAGGCACAGCTGTCCTCAAAAGAGTTCCCACTCCACTGGGAAGCTCTGGATCACCTCTGGGCCAGCACTTGTGTGGAATTACCACGGATCCAGTGCTGCAGCACGGCTTGGGCCACAGAAAGTGCCCACAGCCGTTCTTCCAAGTAGCCAAGGGATGGCAGAAACCACACAAGGACTCTTTAGCTGCCACAAAATTTTGAGCGAAAGCTCCGTAACGTCTGCACGAGGACAGAGACCCACTGCTCCCTTGTGCCAACCACTGCCACCCAGACCATGACTCTCCAGCTCCCCTCCTCCCCAGCCGCACCTCCTGAACCATCTCCTTGATGAGCTTGTTGGCAGCCCGGAGATCCTCAGGATGGGAACTTTTCAGGAGACGAGACAGTATCTGCAAAAGAGAAGGTATCTGTGAGCCCAAGCTGAGGGGTGGCAGCCAGAGTCACTCTTGCAACACTAGAGCCAGAAGTGGCAGACAACGCCAGCCGTTTGAAAGCCCAGCCACGAGAGCTTGTGGGCTACCAGAGACCAGGGAGAGAAAAAGAACAACTGGTCTTCCTTTCCCCGTTGTGGGGGTGATGCAAGACAGGTCTTTCCCTGAAGATCCCCTGCATTCAAAACCTGCCCCCGCCTGCCCGTTATGCACCACGGGGACACTGGAGCACAGCAGCACAAGTACTGAGAAAGAGGGAAAGTCTGGTTTAACGCAGGGATGGGATCTGCCATGGGATTGCAACGCACTCCTACTCACACCTCTTCGCAGGTGCGGTGGTGGAGGGAGAGCTCCCACTTTCTCTCCCCTTCTATAGTCAGAGAAACGTCCCACTGGCCACCTACAAATCCTCATTTGCACGCTGTGACCCACGGAGGGAAAATATATCCCCTGCAGCAAACCGGCACCGCACCTCTGCTGCGGAACTAGACCCAGAGAAGCCCAATAACGTTGCTTAAACGTATTGGCACCGACAAAGCAGAGGTTTGTCTGAGTAGCCACACAATTCTGATGGAAAGGCAGTATTGGATGGGTTCAGGGGGGTATAAATAGTTGGGCAATAAGCAGATTGCAGTGCTGGGGGTGGGGAAGAGATAACAGCAGCAGCATCTGGGGCCGGGATTTAAACCTCATGGCCAGATAACTCAGAAGCCTGGAAACCATGCAGCAGAAACGCTCCCAGAACCTGCTGGGCGAATGGCAGCGCTCCACCCTTCGTACCATCCTGCGGCTAAGAGCTCCAAAGGTCAAGCAGACCCGCATTCCCCACCTCTGGCTGTTTCCTTTGTCATGACTTTGGAGCAGGGCCTCAGTATTCTTGTGATGCATTTTCTGAAGGACAGAGGTGGAGCAGGGGCCTTGACTCTTTCTGGATCTCTGCCCCAGGAGGACAGGAGATCCTGGAGCACGGAAGGTGTTTGCTGTCCCTCTCCTTGCACTGGGCCCTTACCTTGGATTTCTCCTCATCATCAAAGATGATGTTCTTGGGCCGAGGGGGAGGTGGTGGAAAAGGAGCGTCGTCAGGCAGTTTTGGGTCACATTTCACGATCCCTGCAGAAGTGACCAACGGAGAGGTCAGGAGGACTCACTCGCTGGGGAATGGCACTGCCACCTAGGTCCTTTCCTCCCTAAGAAGTCACCAAACCCAGCTGGGACTGAGGGGGTTTGGGTCTGTTCCCATTGCCCATGATACTGCATTATGTTTTGACAGAGGAGCTGCCCCCGCTCCCATAACTACCCTCTCTCAGAAAAACCCAGCATCAACTGCCAAAGCACTCACAGCCCTTCAGCTCCAGCTCCTTCCAGCACCCCATCTCCTGCAGGGAGCAAGCAGATGTCCCCTCCAACCCATGAAGCAACTCAGACCACCAGCAACTCCCTCTGCCCAGCCAGGAGCCCCAAGGCACCCGCTCCTTTGCCTGCCCCGGCTGCCGAACCAGGCTGAGGGATGTGCTGGGTCTGGGCACAGGAGAGTCTGTTTCAGGTTCTGCCCAGACAAAAAAAAGGAGGGAAGGCAAACTGCCTGTCCATCTTAAACTTCCGGATCACTGCCTCTCACCTTGTTTCTTCAGCATCTGGTAGGCCTCAGAGATCTTCACCTCATGAGGCAGCCCCAACGTCCAGCTGTACATCAGCTCCAGGATCTTTGACTTCACTTTTTCTGGTGTCCGGCTGCCAAGATACTAGAGGAAGACAGAAGAGTTGGCTTGAAGCTGATCTGCGCTGTTGCAAGCTTGGCTTGTTCTTCTCCTCCCCTCCCCCAGGAGAAGTGAGACCGTTCCCAACGGCACAAGGAGGAGGAAAGAGGAAGCAAGCAGGAAAGCTCACGAGGCCCTTGCAACATGTCCTATGCTGCACTTGAGTTTCCACCACAGGAAACACAAGAGGTGGGAGAAATGCTGCACCAGCAGCCCCTGCAACGACACGCAGGGACAGGTGGGGAGGCATAGGTGGGTCTCTGTCACTTGGTGAAGAAGAGGGTACTGCTAATAGAAGCTGCCCAGCAAGGCAGCCCTTCAGGAACGAAGGGACAGCGGGGCTGCCAGGGGAAGGGCTGTGGGTAGCGGGCCCTGGGGCAGGGCCCAGCCCTCTCTCAGGGGCACTCTCCAGCACGAAGTGCCTGGCACCCGTCAAGAGCTAGGTGAGCCCCGGGTGACCAGCAGCCAACAGTGAGATCTCCAAAGGTTACAGCTCTCCCCCTGCCATACAATCATCCTTCTCCCACGGGCACGGGTGGGAGAAACAGTGCGTGTGCCACCAGAGGCCAGCAGCTTAAGGTAGAGGACATTCTCTAGAGCGCCTAGCAAGAGGACTTTAGGGTGCTGCTGTCACTGCCCCTGGCTATTCATTGTCACTGATCACAAGCTGTGACTGGCAGACGAAGGTTTTCCTCAGTTATATTTAGTCTGTGTTCCCTTAACTCCATCCTTGCTGGTGTTAACTGCCTCGACTGCATAGGAGAGCACGCACAGCTTGTGCTGCTGCAGGAACAGCAGCATCAGCAGAGGAGCGGGTAATGACTTCATGATTCAGATGGACTTGCCAGAGAACCACTGACCAGGCCTGGGCTTGTCCTCTGAGAGTGTCTCAACCAGGTTGGGACACTCTGGAAAGACATGGTCACGATGTCAAAGCTGAGGGAGGTTGCTGAGCACAGACAGGGCCTAACAGAGATGCAGGGAAGGTGACTCCAGGCACGCAGAGGAGCTCCGTAGTCTCACAACTGCTGGTTGCATCACATCTAGCTGGCCCCTAGCTTCCCACATCAAGAATCAGCCAGGGACAGAGGGGTGAAAGCTCACCTTCCAGCGGAAAACTCACCAAGAAATGAGGACTAAGTCTCCTACTAACACTGTCCTGTTTCCCCAACGTCCCAGTGGGTGTTTGACCCTTCTGTTCAGCCACTACTTCTTCCCAAAGCCCTCCTGCCAGCAGGCTCTGGTCCCCTCCAGCATGATGCCGTGAGACCCACCTTGGGTGACACCACTTTGATGAGCTCATTGAGGAAGCGGAACTTGCCCACCTCGTCGTGGAACCGTTTGCCACAGCTCTTCATGCAGGACTCCAGCACCTGGGGAGAGGGGCCGGGTAAGCCTCGACGTGGGGTCAGCAGCAGGTTCAGGAGGGAGCAGCTCCCTCCTCCCCCCTCCGTGGGCACAGAGCCTGTGGCTGTCCTCACAGCAGTGTGGAGGGACACCCCCTTTCCCTCCCAGGAGGCCAATCACCCTCCCAGAGGGAAGCAAGATTTTCCTCTTTGGGGCCAGTCTCTGCAGAGGTGGCTCAACAGCCCATGGAAGGAGACACCCTTAAGACAGCTCACAGATATTTTCACAGCGTGGACCCGCAATGTGATTATGGGAAGAAAAACCTTCCTCTTGACTTCAACAGTCTACGATCCTTCCTAGGAACAAGACCTTTCCTACCAATCACCCCTCCTCTCTTGTGGAACCACCTTCACGCCTTCTCCCACCCCAGGGCTCAAGTGCTCCAAGGCTTTCTCAGAGGGAGTTCAAAGGTTCCCGTGCTCCTCCAAGTCAAACTGGAGCAACCTCATACCCTGGCCCTCCATCTAGTTCTACCAGCCTGCAGATACCCTTACCGTGAGGGCCTGGATAGCTTCCCATTCCTGCGGAGACTGGATCTTGTGGGCAAGAAGTCGGGTAGCAAGCGGAGGACTGGAAAGAGCGAGGGGGGGAAAAAAGCTAGCCAGTTATTGATGGAAAGCCTGGGAGCTGTGTTTCTATCTCAGAATCCAGAGCTGAAAAGCATGTTGCAAGTTTAAGGCGCTGACAAGGCACCAAGACACCTCAAAACCCTGGGGGGGGGAAACCTTCCGTAGCGCACCATGACCCCCCCACTTTGAGGGGCTCCGTGCCGCCGCAGCTCTCGGGACAACCCCGCTGATTCTCACCACGCGGGGGGCCACAAACCAAGCCCACGGCCTGCAGAAAGGCAGAAGCACTCACCCCTCTAGCTCCTTATTGAGCTGCTCACAGAAAGCGTTGATACCATCCCAGTCCAGGTCCTTGTTCAGGGGGTTCGTCGCTTTGTCTGTGGGGGCGGGGGACAAAGGGCACGGTGAGGGACCCCTCACCCCCGCCTGGCCCCGACACCCCCATCCGCCCCGAGCCGCCCCTCCCCGCACA